>APFE030066174.1:277886-288476 GCA_000404065.3 Pinus taeda
ATATATATTTCAGTCGAACTATTTTACAAATGTTTGGCTATTTAGTCTAACATCAATCGTTAAACAAAATTTTTGTCGGAGTTGAAAAGTCAACAAAAAAATTGTTTGGCTGAATAAATTATTCGGCTGGATTATTTATTCGGTCGAACTATATTTTCAACTAAATTATTTATTCAACCAATGTTTATATATATGATAGGCCAGATGCCACAGCTAACTTTTCTTCTCTGTTGATTTTGTGTTTTTGGTCTATTGATTCGTTGATTTCTGTGGTTTATGACTTGTGGGTTGTTGAACAGAGTCGAGTTTGAGCGATGTGAGGTTTGTTCTATTGATTTTTTGGTCTATGGTCTGTTGACTCATTGATTTTGGTGGTCTATGGGCTATTGAGATGAGATGAAGTCAAGCGTTGCAAGGTTCATTTGCTTCATTCATGATTTAATTCCTGCCGAGCACTCTGAGCTGCATTCATTTCGTTTGTAATTTTTTTTATACGTGAATGTTTAAAATTGAATTTTTTATAATCAATTTTATTATTTTTGTAGCATGTCGCTAGAGGAACATTAGTTGCTTGCACTCATCACTAGATGCTTTCTCAACCTCCTCATCGACCCTCCTCATCCGGACTAGCTAAGTCATCAAAGAATCATTCATCTTCTTCTAACTCATATGATATCGTTAATGAATTAAGAAAACTCCAACATTACATAGAACTTGGAAACTAAACATTTTGCTTGGATTAATTATATTGTTAATGAATTAATCTAGTTCATGTCCCAACCTTTGGCATCACTCTGCCGATCCATATGTGTATAAAATTTCTTTGTTGGGGAGTACACCAAGACCATGTACCCTATCTTTGCGTGGATATTATTGGAAGCAATAGGAACCACAACCTCTGATGCATTTGGCCACCCACATGTTCCTTCATTCCAAACCAAGCTGCAAATTGGCAAGTGGAAAAGGCAACCCCAAAATGTCCTTCCTGTTATCCGAGAGGCAGGTTACTTCCAACAAGAAAATAGGGAAGGGAGGAAAAGAAAGAATTATATCAGCTATGGCTCGGAAATACATATACCATTACAATGGATCACCTCTGAGATATGGCAAGCTTCTAATGTATGAAACTGAATTTTTAACACCTTTTCTAAAAGCATAGTGTTACAAGCTATTATAAATAGGTGATACCAAAGATAATTATAATATAGATGTTCTTCTTCTCAAGCTTCTTGACAAAATTTTAGGTTTTTCCCAGTAGAAAGATATACAACATCTTTGCCTTCCCATTTCACTAGGATTCCAACCAGTCGATTTTAGTCACCTTATTGAGAACCTAAAATTCTGGAAATATTGAGGGCAATAGACCACGTTGAAGAGGAAGCGAAAACATGAGTCTCATTTTAGAGATTATTAAATACATTCACTCTTTCTAATTGCACCCATCAGTGATTTCAAATGGTTTATTAAGTTATTCTCTATAACTATCCCACGTATATGATATCAGAACATCACACATTATTATTATTTTGCAACAATGGCTAAAATTTTTCCAACTTAACTTTTTGGAAACAACACTATTATACCTTAACATAGGAATAAGGAAGTGGAGGACCAACATGACCAACAGTTATATCATCCCATTCAAAAAGGGTGTCACTAGTGCAAGTTTCAGTGAGACCATATCCCTAACCAAATGGTTCCCTGCTTTAAAATGAGAGACGTTTACACAGTCTATTAGTCTATAGTGTTCTTTGAGTACAATAATGTTTTCCAGATACAACTACAGTTACAGAAGAAGTGACTGAACCTAGGTAGGGGAAGGCTCTCTTACTAGGGAAGGCTCTCCCAAAAGTGTCAATCCATATAATTCCATGCTCGAAAAAAGAATGAGAAATTTTCAACCTCATTACAACTCCAAAACTGGTAGAACATTTCACTCAAATGTTTGTTTAATAAATTGGATTCTATTCCACAGAATTCAATTAATCCTTAATTGTGCTCAAACCACACTAGTTATGTCTAATCTTTTACCTGCCCTATATTTCTACTACTTTTTCATAACTGTGCTCAAAAGTGTTTGCTAGACTAGAGCCTATAGTATATAAAGATATCGAGATATGGGTATGGGAACTTAACCTATCAGAACTACATGGAATGGAAAAACAAAGTAAAAGTAACAACTTAAATCTAAATCAATTGCAAATGTCAGGCTAGATTCTACTCTTGGCGAAGAAAAAACAATTATGAAGCTGAAATTTAGAAACAGATTTGCAAGTTCATTCAGATCAATCATCACATTTAAAACATTCATGCTCAAAGGTTTAATAACTAGGTAGTCGTAAATAACTACAAACAATACGACATTTATAGGTAATTATAATAGTATAACACTTATTTGGACGTATGTTTTTCTACAAAAACGTTAGCTCATGTTTGTTTTAGCTCAAGTTTGTTGGTAAGTCTATTAGGATAGTTTAATTTCCTTAAAAATGCTTTTTCTTTCAATTTTTTCATGAAATTTGAATGTACAAGGATTATTCTCACACCTATCAATTGATCTATATTTCATGAAATTCGAATGTATAAAGGTTAACCCCACACATACCAATTAATCTATACCTTATAGTTATTTAAAAAAAATTGAAATGATTAAAATATCATTGAAAGAGACATAAAAAGCTTCCAAAATATAAATAAAAACTTGTTCTACCTTGATTTATCTCATAATTTTCTTGCTTTTGATGTTATATGTTCATTTATGTTTCCTTTTTCATTATGTGTAATTCACTTTTCTTCCGTATTTGCTTGGAACATCGTTCTTATTAGCTTCCTAAGATGAGGAAAAATACACTGAATTGAAGGTTCTTGTACTTGCTCTTTTCAAGTAGTAGTTTCTTTTTGAGGTACATATTTTTCATTTCTATTTTGTTGGGTGCATGAGATTGAAGCTAATTAGAGCGTTAGCATTGCTTTGCCATTTATTTTCGGTGTTTTAATTTTAATGTTATTGGGTTGCTAATTAGATTGTTGGCATCGTTTTATCATATATTTCTGTTGTTTAAGTCTTAATATTATTGGGTTGACTAATGTTGTTTGGTTGAATAATGTTATTGGGTTGCTACTTAGAGCCTTTCCATTGCTTCACCATCTCTTTTTGGTGTTTTAATTTTAATATTATTGGGTTGACTTGTTCTACCTTGATTTATCTCGTAGAGTTCATTCTTGAAGCTTCTTGGTAACGTACTTTTGTTGCCTCTATTTTTATATGTTCATTTATGTTTCCTTTTTAATTATGTGTAATTCACTTTGCTTCCCTATTTTCTTGTAACATGGGTCTTACCGGCTTCCTAAGATGAGGCATAATACACTTAATTTAATGTTCTTGTCCTTGCTCTTTTCAAGTAGTAGTTTCTTTTTGAGATACATATTTTTCATTTATATTTTGTTGAGTGCATGAGATTAACACTAATTAGAGTGTTGGCATTGCTTTTTCATCTATTTTTGGTGTTTCAATTTTTATGTTATTAGGTTTCTAATTTCTATTTTTCTAGGTTCATGATATTAAAGCTAATTAGAGTTTTGACATTGCTTTGTCATCTATTTTTGGTGTTTTAATTTTAATGTTATTAGGTTGCTAATTTATATTTTGTTGAGTGGATGAGATTAAAACTAATTAGAGTTGGCATTGCTTTTTCATATACTTTTGGTGTTTTAATTTTAATGTTATGGGGTTGATTTGTTCTACCTTGATTTATCTCTTAGAACAACCTTGATGCTTCTTGGTAACATACTTTCCTTGTTTTTGTTGTTATATGTTCATTTATGTTTCCTTTTTCATTATGTGTAATTCACTTTTCTTCCCTATTTTCTTGGAACATGGGCCTATTATCTTTCTAAGATGAGGTAGAATACACTCAATTCAATATTCTTGTACTTTCTCTTTTCAAGTAGTACTTTCCTTTTGAGATACATCTTTTTCATTTCTATTTTGTTGGGTGCATGAGATTGAAGCTAATTAGACTATTTCCATTTCTTTGTCACCTATTTTTTGTGTATTAATTTTAATGTTATTGGATTGCTAATTAAAGTGTTGGCATTTCTTTGTCATCCATTTCTTGTGTTTTAATTTTAATGTTAATTGGGTTGACTTGTTCTACATTGATTTATCTTGTAGAACAACCTTGATGCTTCTTGGTAACTGTTGTGGTCACCACCAACCCCCCCCCTCTTTTGTTTGGTATTAGCAATAACACCAAGCAAATGGTGGACCCTTAGTAAAAACGTCAAACAAAAAATCCCCATGAACATTTTTGTTTTTCCTTAGAATTTTATCGCAGCAAAGCAAAGGAAACACTTCTTTTATGAGCATAACAAACCACGAAGAAGCGATGATAAATTCATCGCATCGCATTTACCATAAGCGCTCTTAAATGAAGAAGCTTAAGAAATCCCCGATGGCCGATGTGCAACATCGCATATCACAGCAACCGCATAGAGTAAGACACAATGACTAATATCTGTGATTTGCGATTTGCGATCTGTGATCCACAATCTGCGATTTGCGATGATCCGATATTACGATACCACAATACTATAACACAAATCTGCAATCTGCGATCTGCGATGAGCGCGAATTTTGCTCAGCACAACATTCAAGGAAAGATGTCCATTAATCAGAATTAAGCGCGCGCCTGTAAAAAGGAAATTAATGATTGTACGAATGGCTACTTTTCGTTTTTCGAAGAGTCAGTTCACTTTGAATGTCATGATTATACATACGCAAGGTTTGAAGCTTTCATATCAATCTTTATTTTCATTCACTCTTTTCCTTTACGCAAACTATAAAACAGGAGATAACATGGAGCAATTTTCGTAGGAAACATCTAAGGAAAAGGAGAAAGTGCCAATGCTCGGAGAACACAGAAGAGACCCCTTCAGAAGCTAGTGCCACATACGATAGGGCTACAGATTCCAGAGTATCACTCAGCAGATGCTAACGACCGATAGGTCATCTAAAGCTTAGAATCAAAGGTGCACAAAAGCAGCATGATTACAAAGATACCTGAAGCTTACACGCCAGAAAATCCCGGAATGAAGAACGAAGGTAGTTTTCAATCCAGAGAATTGCTCAGAAAGTAAATTCTTCTGACTCATCAAGTTGTTCGCAAAGACAGAAAACTGAAATAGCAAAAGTAGACCCAGTTTGAGGAAAATTTGGGTTATTACCAAGTATACACTCAGTCAGCAGAAGATTCTCTAAAATATCTGATAGTTTACCAAAAAGTGGTGCCCGCCCTTGTTACTTCTATTTTTATAGCACACACGAAAAGGGAAAGGCAACCAACCGACTCTTCTCAGATGAATGCTGCACACTTACAGCATTAAGGAGAAAATACAGAAATAGTTCAAAGTCAGATTTAATTTTAGAAATAATTTTCTTTATCAGAGGGATGGTCATTTGAAAATTGGATCCCAAATTTATGTAATCAAGTTAATTAGTTAGCAGTATTTAAACCCTTCTGAGGCATTTAGAGAAGGGTCCGGAGATTTGTCAAAAACTCGTCCTCAGAACATGCACTTTTGCGCCCTCGGAGGCGGTTTTGATGAATGGATGGATCAAGGTTTATTAATGTCTGCATCCGATATCTACTACTGATGTTGCACTTTTGTACTCTTAGTAGATGTTAGAACAAGGAGAGATAAATCATTGTTGCTTGAAGCTTATGAGTGGAACCAGTCATAAATGGTACTTTTATCTCTTGACTCTTCCCGCTTATGTTCTTTAAGTGATTTATAGCTTCAATTGTTTATATGTCATTATATGAATGTATGGGTTATCATTTGGCACTTTTGTACGGTGGAGTCATATTGTTTGTATCTGACACATGAATAACTTATTATGCGATATGTTGTTCACAACTGTTTTGCCTAACTTCTTATGCAAAATAATTTATCTTTAATGATTTCTATTCTTATGATGGTTGAATGATCTTTATTACCAGTTATTGTTCGAAATCTTTTTAGATTGCATAATAGGAGATATATACCCCGGGTTAGTGTAGATTAGATGTCCTGTTTCTTACTAGATTACAATAGCATAGAGTTAGTTTAAAGAGTCTGAATTAGATTAGCTTTAAATTCCTCTTAGATCATCATAGTTCAAACTCTACACACACACACACACACCCAAGGTCGGGAAACTGGGCCTGTCATCCCCAATCGGACCCGCTATACCAAACGGATAAGGAGCTGCCAACCAAGGTTCGGACTGGGTGGGTATCCCCCTTGTTGTCGACCCGATTTTCGGGGCCTCAACATAATTGGCACTAGAAGGAGGGCCTGAACTATGAATGACACCTAAATCAAAATCTAAATACCATTCGGAGAGTAAATAACCCTCATCAACTCCCCCGACTTCCTCAGAACATTTAAATTCAGAATCAGAAGTCGGTCGAATAATAACTGCTGCTACATACCCTAATAATTCAGACCAACCTACCATCGAATCCCCTGAAGTTCAAACTCTTATTCACAAACTCCAAGGATTTTCTATTTTTTCACTGGGGTCTGATAAATCTCAAAGCAGCGTGACTTCGCAATACAATCCTGCTCATCCCCTGACCAGGTTAAAGAGCGGAAAATTTGGCATCCAACCAACTGAACTCCCTCTTGCCACCAGGAAAAGAGCAAGGAAAACATCACTGCACTCGGATAGTGAGACTCTGTCATCTACATCATCCATCTCAACCCCCTCACTGCAAAGTCAACCTCCCACATCTTCATCCCAAATCACTCATCCACCTTCCACAACCCCTCTTCCCCAATCATCCAAGATCATATTATCTTCATCTTCACGTCCTCAAGGATCATCTCCTACACTTGCAAGTACCAGTAGCTCAAAAATGGCTCAAGCTCCATGGAACAACCCTGGAGTGGTTTTAATGCCTCCACCCCTGAGCCAAATACTGCCACATCCTGAGAAATGGCTACCCAAGTTCAACCCAGAAGCAGGCATGCTAGCTGAAGAGCATATTAACAATTTCATTCTCTCTGTCAATCTCAACGGAGTTACCAATGAAGATGCTGTTGTCCGACTTTTTCCCTATACGATGCAAGGAATAGCCGGGTCATGGTACTTTTCATTACCTTCCGGGTCTATAACGAGTTGGGACATCTTTCAAAATCAATTCCTCACCAAATTTGGTGATGATAGATCAACGGAAACGTTAATCAGTGACCTATCCAATATTAAAGCCGAAACTAAAGAACCCATCAAATATTTCAATTTACGATTCAATAAGATCCTCAACAAAATCCCCACTTCTTCCCAACCTAGCGAAGAAGTACGATGTGAATGGTATATCACAGCCTTACCATCAAACTTAGCAGTCTTCGTAGATAGGGTGAATAAAACAACTTTAGTTGAAAACCTGACAGAGGCGATAGCAGTAGAGAAACACGTTATAGCTTTGGAGAAGAGATCTGCGATAGAAGAACGCAAATCTAAAATGATCACCTTCACGGAAGACCCCAAGAAGAAACAGATGAAAGATCCTTTCGATTTAGAAGGGTTGCAGAAAGTATTAAAGACCATGTCCAATGAGATGATTGACATAAAAAAACAAGTGGCAGAAACTTCTTCAAAAAATCCCTACAAAACTTTTAAAAGAGGCCCTTCAATGGATACGAAACTGCCCAACGCTATCTCAAATGTCGAATCCAAAGAAGAGGAAGAAGAAGAGAGAACCATTGAAGGACAAACTGATGATGAAGAAGTTGTGGAACTACAAGGAATGTGGGATTTCATCCTCCCACAAGAAGAAGATCAAGAAGCATTTCCGGTTAGCACACGAAGCAAAAACCAACTTGATCCTCCCCAAACTACCCCTAAGCAGAAGGGTGCGAGCCCTACAGTAAAAGAAAAAGTCGCAAAAAAGAAAACGACCGCTAAGGCAACTCAATCTAGCCCAGTCCAACCAGATCAAACACCTCCATCAAGGACACTAATAGTGTCGGATGAAATGGACTACAATATTATTGATGACATGAAAAAGACTAGGGCTAATATCACTCTTTATGAATTGAGCAAATTGAAACATCAACAGAAGATAATGATGAAAGAATTACACGCCGTACCTACTACATCTTTGCCTACAGCTGTAGATACTCACAACATGGGAAGACCCCCAATCAACACAACCCATAAGATCGACCCAAATGACATCACCTTGATTGGAGGAAGATCAAGATCTCACACTCCCCCTTTTCTGCTCACTTATGAAATCTTCAATAAAAACGTGGACAATTGTTTGGTAGATTCTGGAGCTTCAACAAATATTTTACCCAGACCAATATGTGCCAAGTTAAACATTCAACCACAAAAATCCGCAGTGCGCATAGTTCAGCTTGATCGGTCTCAAGTCGAAGTGATTGGTGAACTTAATCAAGTCACCATAAGATTGTCGTCTAACCCCAAGTTATGTCAGGTTATCAACATTCTAGTAGCTAATATCCCTGAATTCTACGGCTTAATTCTTAGCAGGGATTGGTCCGAAAAACTCCATGGATACTTTTCAACCGACTGGTCGCACATGTGGTTACCATACAATGGTAAACCAAATCAAATAAAGGTTGAACGAGAGTTACACCAGAAATACATAGTAACAGAATTAGAAGGGGAAAATGAAGCAATAGCATACAACAGTAACATCATAGGCAATTACTCGGTAGATTCTTTCCTCGACAATTTCAATGCTCATACATCACCTTACTTAGAAAATTCAGTTTTATCCCAAGTCGAAATTTTTTCCCAAACTGATAATTCAAAGTGTGTTAATTTTGTAGAAGAACCTATAAATACATATTTGTTTTGGAAATTATATTTTTATGGCTCTAAATCTAACGAAGGAGCAGGAGTAGGTTGCGTTTTGATTAGTCCAGAAGGGAACAAGACAATGCTTACGTGCATACTTGAATTCGATTGCACAAACAATACAACAGAATATGAGGCCTTGGTGCAAGGCCTATACAAAGCAATCGGGTTGAATGTCAAGTACCTTCAAGTCTTTGGAGACTCTGAGATTGTGGTCAAATAGGTACGTAACACCATACGTTGCCTATCAAGTCATTTGAAACACTATCAATCTCTAGTACAGGATCTGACTGATCATTTCATAGCATTCAACATTTTCTCAATCCCGAGAATTCAAAACACAAGCGCAGACCTTTTAGCCAACGTAGCCTCTAGACTCATTCCCTCCGAAGATTTTAGTCCAGATAGATTCTCGATAGAACTAATCTTTATACCGTCCATCCCTGACAACATTACAACTGGAGAGTATTCAATGACAATCCTGATATTGTAAATTTCCTCACCTCTGAAGGATCCTACTCCAATCAAATAATTGACGAAGACCACCACGATCGATAAATACAACAAAGTAGCACTGATAAGGCTATACCTAAATCGGTGGTTAAGTTAGAAGACTTATACGATTTGAAAAGTTGGTTTAAAAGGTCTACTAATTCTAAGCTCTACAGTTCAACTCTGAACTACGAATCAGTAAACCTGGGAACCGATGATAAACCACAAAACGTTAATCTAGGCCACGGCCTAGCCCCTGAAGAGAAACTAGCATACATTCGTATTTTGAGACAATACAAAAATGTGTTCGCCTGGAATTACGATGAGCTGAAGACATACGACACTTCCATTATCCAACATACTATCCCTATGATTGACAATGAAAAACCTGTCCAACAAAAACTTAGAAAAATCCACCCCAATCTAGAAAACCAAATAAAGACTGAGCTGAATAAGTTATTAAAGGCCAGAATAATTTTCCCTGTTAGACATTCCAAATGGGTCTCCAATATGGCACCCGTTAGAAAGAAAAGAGAATATATTAGAATCTGCATCGATTTTCGGAATCTCAACAAAGCCTGTCAAAAGGACAATTTTCCCCTCCCTTCGATGGAGCAAATATTATAGGCAGTACCAGGCTCAGAACTAATT
This sequence comes from Pinus taeda, assembly GCA_000404065.3. Classification (NCBI taxonomy): domain Eukaryota; kingdom Viridiplantae; phylum Streptophyta; class Pinopsida; order Pinales; family Pinaceae; genus Pinus; species Pinus taeda. The sequence goes on from APFE030066174.1 coordinate 287,902, forward strand.
TCTTTTTTGGATGGATTTTCAGGATACAACCAAGTGCTAGTACATCCCCATGATCAGTTAAAAACCACGTTTCGAACCAAGTGGGGCACATACGCATATCGGAAGATGCCATTTGGTTTGATCAACGCCGGCGCTACATTTCAAAGAGCTATGGACATCACATTCAAGGGTTTAGTCAATAAAGCCGTAGTGATTTATTTGGATGATATAACAGTGTACTCCAAGAAGCGAAGCGACCACCTCAGAGACTTGAAACAAATCTTTCAACGATGTTTAAGGTATGGGATTTCACTTAACCCAAAGAAATCTTTTTTCACATTAAATGAAGGAAAACTTCTAGGATTCATAGTATCAAAATCTGGTATTCACATTGAACCTGATAGAATCAAAGAAATTTCTGAAATATCCCTACCTCACAATAAAAAGGCCTTGCAATCTTTTCTTGGTCAAATCAATTTTGTGAAAAGATTTGTCCCAGATTTTTCAAGAATTGTTTCTCCTTTGCAAACCATGATAAAAAAGAATTCAAATTTCAAATGGGGTCTAGATGAGCATGAAGCATTCAACTTGATCAA
>APFE030066174.1:289850-328724 GCA_000404065.3 Pinus taeda
AGTCATAGGCCCGTCAACGTTTGTGTTGCAGGATTTAGCAAGTAGAAAGGATTCTTTGCCTGTTAATGGACAAATCCTGAAAATATACTTTCCATAGAAGATAACTCTTCTAAATTTTTGTAGGATAGCTTTTTGTTTTTCTTTCTTAGAAATAAAACCATTTGTAGATGGTTACTACAGGAATTCACTTCAAATGGACACCAAATCCTCTGTTAGGTTTTAATTTTTCACTTGTACAAACAGTAAATTTTTTTTCGAAAAATATGATCTTTATTATTGACGGATAGAGTCCAACTTTAACCTAGATATGATACTAGTTCTGACTTCAAAAATTTATGAAAGCAACCTTTGCCAAAAAACTTGTTTTATATCACCACAATGAAAGGTATCAATTATAAAATGAGTATTCTTTGTAAAACTGATATTTTACAAGCTCTATTATTATCGTCCAGAACTTTCTTAGGGAAAAACAATGAGTTCCTCCCTGCTAAAAGGAAATCGCAACATTCAGAGAAGTAATCCGAGAAAGCACTATATCTCAAAGAATAAGAGGTCTCATCACGAGCCGGCTTATCATGATCACAAATATTATAACTTGCTGACCTTGCCAATACTGTCCACCAAAACAGGGCAACGACTTAAGATTTTTGCAATCAAAATACAACGGGTCTCATCACGAGCCAGCTTGTTCAGCAAAAGTGTAAATCAAGTGAATGACTGTGTCATAATTTGGCCACCAAACCAAGACATTGTTCTTTAGAGAATAAAAAAGAAAAAGTATCAAATGGGTTTTTCTCTAAAAAGTTGTAGATAGCCTTAAGCAGGATAAAGGATCATTGCTGGGTAACAGGTAACCCTGTCGAGGCTATGGACGCCTGCTGGCAGCAGAGGCTCTACCTACGGTAAATGAGCATATTTTAAAAGGACCAGCATACAGAGATGACCTCATTTTATCTTTAAAAAGGACCAAGTAATGGCTGGTGTAAATACAAGGGCTAAACCTCAGGAAGCGAATGATTGGAATAGAGAAAGGTTGAAATAAAGTATCATTGATAGGATAAGACATAATGTACTCTATCTGTCCATAACAAAGTTTAGACTGATGAAAATTTTTCTATTTTGGAAGTTGAAGTTCAATAGAAAGTCAGAGATAACTGGTTCTTCCCAGTGAATCGCCATTGTTGTGGTCACCACCAACCCCCCCCCTCTTTTGTTTGGTATTAGCAATAACACCAAACAAATGGGGGACCCTTAGTAAAAAATTCAAACAAAAAATCCCCTTGAACATTTTTGTTTTTCCTTAGAATTTTATCGCAGCAAAGCAAAGGAAACACTTCTTTTGTGAGCATAACAAACCATGAAGAAGCGATGCTAAATTCATTACATCGCATTTACCATAAGCGCTCTTAAATGAAGAAGCTTAAGAAATCCCCGATGGCCGATGTGCGACGTCGGATATCGCAGCAACCGCATAGAGTAAGACACAATGACTAATATCTACGATTTGCGATTTGCGATCTGTGATCCACAATCTGCGATCTGCGATGATCCGATATTGCGATACCACAATACTATAACACAAATCTGCGATCTGTGATCTACGATCTGCGATGAGCGCGAATTTTTCTCAGCACAACATTCAAGAAAGCTGTCCATTAATCAAAATTAAGAGCGTGCCTGTAAAAAGGAAATTAATGATTGTACGAATGGCTGCTTTTCGTTTTTCGAAGAGTCAGTTCACTTTGAATGTCATGATTATACATACGCAAGATCTGAAGCTTTCATATCAATCTTTATTTTCATTCACTCTTTTCCTTTACCCAAGCTATAAAACAAGAGATAACATGGAGCAATTTTCGCAGGAAACATCTAAGGAAAAGGGGAAAGCGCCAATGCTCGGAGAACACAGTAGAGACCCCTTCAGAAGCTAGTGACACATATGATAGGACTACAGATTCCAGAGTATCACTCAACAGATGCTAACGACCGTTAGGTCATCTGAAGCTCAGAATCAAAGGCGCACAAAAGCAGCATGATTACAAAGATACCTGAAGCTTACACGCCAGAAAAGCTCGGAATGAAGAACGAAGGTAGTTTTCAATCCAGAGAATTGCTCGGAAAGTAAAGTCTTCTGACTCATCAAGTCGTTCGCAAAGACAGAAAACCGAAATAGCAAAATCAGACCCAGTTTGAGGAAAATTTGGATTATTACCAAGTATACACTCAGTCAGCGGAAGATTCTCTAAAATATCTGATAGTTTACCAAAAAGTGGTGCCAACCCTTGTTACTTCTATTTTTATAGCACACACGAAAAGGGAAAGGCAACCAACCGACTCTTCTCAGACGAATGCTGCACACTTACAACACTAAGGAGCAAATACAGAAATAGTTCAAAGTCAGATTTAATTTTAGAGAATAATTTTGCTTTATCAGAGGAACGGTCATTTGAAAACCGGATCCCAAATTTATGTAATCAAGTTAATTAGTTAGCAATATTTAAACCCTTCTGAGGCATTTAGAGAAGGGTCCGGAGATTTGTCAAAACGCGTCCTCAGAAACATGCACTTTTGCGCCCTCAGAGGTGGTTTTGATGAATGGATGGATCAGGTTTATTAATGTAAGCATCCGATATCTACTACTGATGTTGCACTTCTGTACTCTTAGTAGATGTTAGAACAAGGAGAGATAAATCATTGTTGCTTGAAGCTTATGAGTGGAACCAGTCATAAATGGTACTTTTATCTCTTGACTATTTCCGATTATGTTCTTTAAGTGATTTATAGATTCAGTTGTTTATATGTAATTATATGAATGTATGGTTTATCATTTGGCACTTTTGTACGGTGGAGTCATATTGTTTGTATCTGACACATGAATAACTTATTATGTGATATGTTGTTCACAACTGTTTTGCCTAACTTCTTATGCAAAATAGTTTATCTTTAATGATTTCTATTCTTATGATGGCTGAATGATCTTTATTACCAGTTATTGTTCGAAATCTTTTTAGATCGCATAATAGGAGATATATACCCTGGGTTAGTGTAGATTAGATGTGTTGTTTCTTACTAGATTACAATAGCATAGAGTTAGTTTAAAGAGTCTGAATTAGATTAGCTTTAAATTCCTCTTAGATCATCATAGTTCAAACTCTACACACACACACACACACCCAAGGTCGGGAAACTGGTCCCGTCATCCCCAGTCGGACCCGCTATACCAAACAGATAAGGAGCTGCCAACCAAGGTCCGGACCGGGTGGGTATCCCCCTTGTTGTCGACCCGATTTTCGGGGCCTCAACAGTAACATACTTTCCTTGCTTATGTTGTTATATGTTCATTTATGTTTTCTTTTTCATTTTGTGTATTTTACTTTGCTCCTCTATTTGGTTGGAACATGGGTCTTATCCTCTTTCTAAGATGAGGCATAATGCACTTAATTGAAGTTTCTTCTACTTTCTCTTTTCAAGTAGTAGTTTCTTTTTGAGATACATCTTTTTCTTTTCTATTTTGTTCAGTGCATGAGATTGAAACTAATTAGAGTGTTGGCATTTATTTGTCATCAATTTTTGGTGTTTTAATTTTAATTTTATTGGGTTTCCATTTGGAGTGTTGGCATTGCTTTGTCATCTATTTTTGGTGTTTTAATTTTAATGTTATTGGGTTGGCTTGTTCTACCTTGATTTATCTTGTAGAACAACCTTGATGCTTCTTGGTAACATACTTTTCTTGCTTCTGTTATTATGTGTTCATTTATGTTTCCTTTTTCATTATGTATAATTCACTTCAAGCTTCCCTATTTTCTTGGAATATGGGTTGTATTAGCTTCTTAAGATTAGGCAGAATACACTTAATTGAAGGTTCTTGTACTTTCTCTTTTCACGTAGTAGTTTCTTTTTGAAATGCATATTTTTCATTTCTATTTTGTTGGGTGCATGATAATGAAGGTAATTAGAGTGTTGGAATTGCTTTGTAATTTATTTTTGTTGTTTTGGTTTTAATGTTATTGGATTGGCTTATTCTACCTTGATTTATCTCTTAGAACAACCTTGATGCTTCCTAGTAACATTCTATTGTTATTTGTTCATTTATTTTTTATTTTTCATTATGTGTATTTCACTTTTCTTCCCTATTTTCTTGGAACATGGGTCTTATCATCTTCCTAAGATGAGGTAGAATACACTCAATTCAAGATTCTTGTACTTTCTCTTTTCAAGCAGTTATTCCTTTTTAAGATATATCTTTTTCATTTCTATTTTGTTGGGTGCATGAGATTAAATCTAATTAGAGTGTTGGCATTGCTTTGTTATCTATTTTTTGTGTTTTAATTTTAATGTTAATTTTTTAATTTTAAGACGACAACATAGATATTAAATTTACTAGAATAAAACTGGGTATATATGTTATCATTTTATTTTATTTTCCTCTTTATTAACTATATTTTGAAAGAAGCATATATAAATAGACCCATTTAGGCCGTATAAATAAACAGGGCATCATTCCAAAATAAACTAGAATAAAATTGGTCTATCATTTTTCATTTTAATTGCATAACAAGGCATGAATAGGTGTTAAATTTCCAAGAATGAAAATAAAAATAAATTAAAAAACACTTTCAAACTTGGATGATTTGAAGTTAAGTTGAATTAGAAAGGTTTCTATCTGTGGAATGAACATAAAAATAAATTAGTAAATACTTTCAACCTCCAGTTGAGTGGAAGCTAAGTTGAATGAATTAGAGATTTGTAGTTGAGTTGGATTAGAGATCTCTAGTTGTTTTCTTCTTGCAACTATCCAACCATCCAACCAAGTAGAAACAACATTTCTTACTACCTAGACTTCCAATAGATTTGTCTAAACAATGATCTTTTTCACAACCTAACAATACTTGTATAACTATATTAAATTCATTTTATTGAATTTGTTTTCTATAGGGATCAGGGAACTAAATAAACATGATTAAAAAATGGACATTATTGTTGGTATCCTAAATTGCCTTGTTTTATACCCCATTTCCATGAAAATCAACCTTTGCTTTATCTTAATAAAAGACCCTTCTTTCCTGCACTAGTACAAGATGGTTACCCTTTTCCTACACATGCTCATATTTTATACTAATATTTATTACAACACTTTATTAATATTTTTATATAGATTTCGTGCCTATTTAGATATTTCTTGTAACTCATATTGATTTCCTAGAGTAATCATGGAACTTAGTGTTAATGATGAATGAGTTGACTAGTGCAGGAAGATTCTTGCATCGTCACTATCCAAGATTCTCGAGAAGCTATCTTCCACGAGGACAGATATTGATTTTCGAATCCGAGTCTAACTCCTGATGAACTGAAGTAGGATAATAGGTAGCACACATTCATGGATTTTTCTCAAAAGTTAGGTTAGGGCCAAGCAAAGTTCGTGTGTATTATAACCACTGGCCATAGTTGTAATTTTCATTTTTTGAGTCTGTTGGGCTGAGAGGCATGAATGCGAATTATCTGTAATTAGTGTAAATGGCCTAGAGCCGAAAGGATATATATGATGTAGATCGTAGATAGGAAGCTAGCGAACCATCAACTATTATTTTGGTTTATGTAATCTGGTTATCACCTCGCTCTGGGGCTGGACTGCTCTGTAATGTAATTTGCCAAATCAAGTAATATAAGGAACCGTTATGATTTGCATGCACAATGTTAAAATTTGTCTTTGATGTATCCTTGAAGTGCTGATCTCTTTCGTTCTGCAGAAGGGGAACGAGCTAGTTGGCTAGGGACGAGCCAACCCATCTTGTTTATGCCTCTCACTTTTGTTATTCAAAAAGATGATGTGGTTATTTCTTTTGCAACTTTGTGATGTAATAGTTTCATTGCTAATCTTTAAGTTCTGAATTAAAATATCTTAAGTAGCCTATGTGTGAAATGGATCCGTCGTTTGAAGAGTAGTTGTGTTTATTTTTCTTATGAAATATCTTTCTCACATTCCCTTTACTCTTGTTCATTATTTTAATTCATTTTCAAACGGATTGTGCAAGGAACTCCTTCCTGAACAAGTGCAAGTTGTTACCTACACCTTGGTTTAGTCATTCATTGCAGCAAACATTTAATCACTTACCTACATTTTACTTTCAGTGATTTCGCAAGCGAATGAATCATTAATTGAGTAACTATTTTTGGTATTAAAAGTTCATCTCTAAAAGATCTGGAAGCAGTTATATCGAAATACCACATTATACTTGCTAAGAATATCATCATTGTGGGTAAAGTACCAAGATTAACACATGCAAAGTACATAGGCTACTATTTGATTCTTTTAAAGTGCTTTTATTTCATGAAGTTTATTTCCTCTGCAAAGTTTAATAAGTTGAAGCATTTCGTTTTTCACAAATATTTTACTTCAGAATTTCATTTACAGTTGCAATTCTTTTCCAGCACATCTTTCATATTTTGAAAGTAATTTGGGAACTAAGTAAAGGGAACTTTGTTTCGGTGCAAGAGCAAGTCTCTTCATGCAGAAACATAGTGATCTAAGCCTTGAAGCTTAGAGCACCTTCACTCAGACATAAGTCTTCAGTAAGGAAGGTCAAACATACTCTTACACAGGAATATTGTACCTAGACTAGTGCAAGCAGATTGTAACAATGCAAGGACAGGTTGTTTGTGTGAGAGGAAGATTAGAAGGAAGACAAAATTCTATAAGGGCCCACTTTTAAGACTGTTTACCATCCATCTGAAGATGAACATAGCATTTCATTCCAACATTTAAGATTGTTTTTGTTGTGTGGGATTTCTTTACTTGATTTACTTGCAAATTGTCTTTTACATTCCAACGCTAGAGTTTCCTTGGTGTTAATTACCTTTCCAATCTTTTTCTATCTGATTCTCCAAAGCATTTCCTTTGAGAAGTAAGATTACACATAGGAAAAGTTCATACCATTTATGGCATTTCCTGTGGTTCGTCTCTAAGTTTATGAAACCCTTGGGTTGACAATTAAGTGTTGAGGAGTTTGCTCAAGTGCAATTCCTGCACCCAACATTTTGGCGTTGTTGCTAGGGAGGCAATTTGAATTGGTAAGAATTTTCCATTTTTTTGCAATAGGGGTAAGTCTTTTGTTATCTTTTTCTGCAATGTGCTTCTATTGTTTGAAGGAATTTATAGGCGCTAATTTATTTTTTAACTTGCAGATTTTATTTGAATTTTGTTTTGTCATTTTTTGAAATGAATGCTTAAAAGAGATAGGATTCCGAAGCCCACTAGGGGCCAAACAAACAATGACAAATCTAAAACCAAAACTCATATTGGGCCTTCTTTTGAAAGTAAAAAGTCCAAACATACTCAAACTCATCATGCAGGAACAATTCACCTAAGCTCTGTTAGTAGCAGTTCAGGTGTGACATAACCCATAATGGGGAAGAAGGAGACTGTTGGAATCCATAGTCAGCCTTCTAAGCATGTTAAAAGTGGTTCATGTGGAAGAAAAAAAATGGAAAATATGGAATACCATGCAGAAGGAAGTGGTGAAAATCAGATAAATGAGGAACAATCTAATTTTGGATTCCCGATTGTGAATCCTAACATACAAGTGCAAATGAAAAATATTCCACCATTAGCTCTTTCTCATTTCTATGGTATGGTACATGAAGATCCTGACTCTTTCCTATCTTACTTTGATATCTTGTGTAGAAGATATGATTACTCATATGATGCCCAAAAGTTAAAGTTGTTTCCTGCACCTCTCAAGGACGCAACACTCTACTGGTTCCTGGGACTAGGAGGAAAAACTATAAATTCTTGGGAGCAAATGAAGGGAGTATTTTTATCAAAATATCAAGAATATTGCAAAACTAGGGATATTTAAGATGGAATCTTTACTATTGTGAAAAATGATGATGAGATGCTAGAGGAATACTTGGAGAGATTCTTGTACATCCTCCAAAGGTCAAAGCACAAATTTGATCTAAGTAATATTATAACCTTGTTCTTACGTGGGTTTACTGATGATGCTAGGAATAATTTAAATCTGTTGGGAAAAGGGGATATTGCTCAAAAACCTTTTGATCAAATTTGTGTCTTGTATAGGAAATTGTCGAGAAACCAATATAGATCCGGTAAAGGAATTCGGAATAAAAACAGGAAAAATGAATCTACTGATGCTATGGTTATCGAACTAGAAAATAAAATGGATAATATGAAAATTAAAATAATGAATACTATTAGTAAAAAGATAGACTCTTTAAAGTATCAGCAAAAACTTGTAGAAGAGCAAGACATATTATCTATTTTCTGTCTTAAATGTAGTTGAAAGAATCCTTTAAGAGAATGTCCTCTAGTTATTAAAGAAACTAAGAAATGTGCAATTTATGCAGACAACCATGCTACAGACAAATGTCCCTCCATACCTAGACTGAAAGTTGTACTCGAAGGGGGACAACCTGAAGTTGAATTATTGCATGCTATGGGAGCACAAAGGAATTGGCCTCAGGTAAGTGCAGGTATGGTTCATGAAACTCCACCATGTTTTTTTGGTTATAATTCACACTTGTATTCCTATCCTAACTCTCGTCACTCTCAGCATTGGCAAAATGGGAATCAATATCAATATCAATATGGGAAACCCTCCCAATTTTGGCAACAAGGATGGAGAGGGCCAAACCATTCACATCATTCACATAATTCATATCATGCACCTATGTAATCATACCCTCCCACATATGCACCTTAACCAATGCCTCAACCATCATTACCTCAGCTGAGTTAACCTATGCCACCATTACCTTTACCTCCATCATTTCGACCTTCTCAGTTGCTTGCTAAGACTTTACCCAACCCCAATAATAAAGCGGTACAAATGATCCATTCTATGACCCCACTTTCTTCATCCAGATTTCGGACTATGCCAGTTGGAGTTAATGATCTCCAGTTGAGATTAGGGAAAGTGGTAAATTCAGAAAATCAAAAGCAGCCCATGGTGATTATCGATGAGAAAGGAGAGGAGGAAACTCCTGACCATTTTGAAAAAGATGACACCATTCAGCCTATCCCTATACATTTTGAGCCCTTGTCATCTTCTCGCAATCAACCTCCCTATCTAGAGAGGTTAGTCGTGGAGAAGAAAGACCCCATTCCCGAGTCTAGCCTGGCTTTTGAGCTTAGGAACCTTTTCATAAGGGTACCTTTGCTCCAAGCTATTAAAGAGATCCCCATTTGTATAAAAATCATTAGGGAACTATGTATCATGAAGCGAGGAAGGAGAAGATTGCCCCAAACCATTCAATTTGTTGGTAGAGCAGTAGAGTCGATGACAGGATGTATGCACATGGAAAAATATACTAACCCCAGAAACCCTAATGCCTCTGTTCAGATAGGTGATATCCTTGTCTCCAATGTACTTATAGACCTAGGGGAAACCATTAATGTTATGATCAAGAAAACCATGGATCAACTTGGATTTGTCCATATTCGTCCTACTCCCACTATGCTTGAATTGGCAGATAGATCTAAAATCAAGCCAGAAGGAGTATTGTATGATGTGGTTGTTTCCCTACATTCTTGGGAATATCCCACAAATTTCATTGTGCTTCAGCCAAAGAATCTTGCGGATGGGCAACCCTTGATCTTAGGGTGACCATGGCTTGCTACAGTCGATGCTTATAGAAAATGTCATTCTGGTGATATGTATATTTCCAATGGAGATTTTAGAAATAAAGTCACCTTATATCTACATGTTAGATCTATTCATGAGCTCCGAGACACTTTACGGTTACACTACAGTAGTGATGAGGAGACCCAGCCTATTTCCTTGATACATCAGAATGTTGAGTCCTTAGAGGAGGGTGAGATTCAAGACTTCCTAAACAATCTAGACACCATGCCCAATTTCGAATCATTGAGTCAGATTTTCAGTCTAGATTTTTAGGAAGGATATGACTCTCTACCTCCATCATAACCATCTCTATCGACACCTTTGTGTGCTCTTGAGCCTGACACTACTCTTGTCAAGATTAGTCCAGGTAAATCTTTGTATATCAGTTTACACTTGGATCCTTCTCAACGAGAGTAGCTTGTGAATTTTTTACGGAACCATCTTGATGCCTTTGCATGGGGTTATGGGTATATGAAAGGCATCCCTCCTGAAGCTTGTACACACCATATCTATATTTAGGATGGAGCCCGACCTGTCTAACAACCCCAAAGGTTAATGAACCAAGCTCTAACATATATTATAATGGAAGAATTGCAAAAACTCTTAGATGCTGAATTTATCTTCCCCATTTCTGACAACAAGTGGGTCTCTCCATTAGTGTTAGTCACAAAGAAAGATGGGAGATGGCACATTTCTATTGATTACAAAGAATTGAATAAAGCCACTCTCAAATATTACTTTCCCCTTCCTTTCATCGATCAGGTACTCGATACCCTTGTTGGTAAGAAGTACTTTTCTAGATGGATTTAGCAGATATAACGAGATATAGATAGCACCCGAGGATCAAGACAAAACCACTTTTACATGTCCATGGGGTACATTTTCTTATTGAGTGCTTCCCTTTGGGCTATGTAATGCCTTGATTACCTTTCAAAGGGAAGTCTTGGCTATTTTTGCTGATTTCTCTGTGTTTGGTGATTCATTTAAGGAAACCCTCAAGAATCTAGAAAAAGTGCTTCTTCTCTACCAAGAAGCCCATATTGCCTTGAGTGACAAGAAATGCAAATTAATGTGCAAGGCGGGAGTAGCTCTTGGCCATATTATTTTTGACAAAGGTATCTAGGTTTACCCTGCAAAAAGAGAAGTCATTTCGAGTCTTCCTATATCCAAAACTCAAAGGGAAGTGAGAGGCTTTCTAGGACATGTGGCTACTATAGGAGATTCGTTGATAATTTCTCAAGGATAGCTACCCCCTTTTCAAACTTTTGGCTAAAGATAGTGAGTTTTCTTGGTCTACAGCTTGCCAACAGCCCTTTGAGACATTAAAGGAAAAATTAGTTTAGGCACCAGTTTTGAGAGGACCAAGCTGGTCCCTACCATTCCATATTTACTTTGATGCCTCAGATACTACTATTGGTGTAGCTTTAGGACAAGAAGAAGACAAACAATCTTATGCTATTTATTTCATTAGCAAAAAATTGTCACCTGCTGAATCAATTATACTATTACTGAGAAAGAGTTTGTAGCTATAATTTTTTCTATTAATAAATTCAGACATTATATTATAGGATATGGAGTTTTATACATACTGACCATTCCGCTATAAGTTATCTGATGAATAAACCACTAACTAGTGGTAGGGTAGCTAGGTGGTTGCTATTATTACAAGAATTTAATATTACTATTATTGATAGACTAGGGAAATCCAATGTAGTAGCAGATTATCTTTCAAGATTAAATAATTCTAGTGAAGCAATTCTTGTTTATGATGATTTTCCTGGCAAACATATTTTTGTTGTGTCAACAAATTCTCCATGGTTTGCTGAGATAGCCAACTATTTAGTCACCAAAAAATTACCACCTCACTTATCCACTTGTGAAAAGCGGAATATCATTTAGAAAAGTGTTGCATATTAAGGAGACCTCTTTTACACCAGAGTAGATCTCATTATCCGTAGATGTGTAAGAGAGGAAAAGGTGTTTGATATCTTAAAATGTGCCCATGATGAACCTCGTGGAGGTCACTTCACTGAAAAGTGGACTGCATACAAAGTGTTATGAGCTGGCTATTTTTGGCCTTCCTTGTTCAAAGATGCCAAACAATATGTCAAGCAGTGCGATAGCTGTCAGCGAATTGGCCAAACTAATCAAACCAATGAAATGCCTTTTGGTCCTTAGGTTATGATTGAGCCTTTTGAAAAATGGGCTATTGATTTTGTAGGACCAATAAATCCCTCATCATCAAATAAAAAGAATATTTTGGTTTGTACAAATTTTGTTACAAAATGGGTAGAAGCTAAAGCTGCTTCTTTTGCTACTGAAAGAGTTGTTGTTGATTTTCCTTTTACTGAAATCTTTACTAGATTTGGTGTGCCTAGAGAATTTTTTTTTAACAAAATACGGCATAGGAGCTCTACACCATATCACCCGCAAGCCAATGGTTAGGTGGAGTCCACAAACAAGGTAATTGAGTCCATCCTCACAAAGACGTTAAACATGCATAAAAATGATTAGGCTAACAAATTACTGGAAGCATTGTGGGCCTATCGAACCACTTGGAGAAAAAACATGGGACACACACCATATGAGATGGTGTATGGGAAATAAGTCCTCTTGTCGATTAAGATGTTCAGGACTGCAGTCAAATTGGGGCTAGATCTCTCTGAGGGATAGCAACAACACCTTCTACAATTAAACAAGTTAGATGAAATACGAAGGGATTTTGTTCAGCAGAACATATTGGTTCAACAACAGTGCAAGAAGTGGCATGACAAGTCCATTTAGAAAAAGCAGTTCTAACCAGCTGATTAGGTACTCCTTTATGATTCAAGATTCAAAAATTTTAAAGGAAAATTCCATACATGCTGGATGGGACCCTATGAGGTGGTCAAAGTGTTCGAAAATGGAGTGATAGAAATCAAAACTATTGATGGATGTATTTCTGTGTTCCTGGTAAATTGGCATAGATTGAAGGTATGTTTTCAGCCCCTTACTAAAGGAGATTTTATGCAGCAAGTCGAACAACGATTTGAGAAGGTGTTGGTAGGTGATAATACTAACCTATTGAAAAATTGATTCCTTCTTTTCCTTATTAAAAAAATAATCAAAGAAAAATAAAAAGAAGAAAATGACAAAACTAAAAAGTATAAAAGGAAAAAAAAGTCCTATAATTGTGAAAATCAGTTGACTGGCATGATTGTAGAAGGATCAACCTGATAACCAATATGCTGGCAGGAAGATCAAATTCTAATAAAAAGGGAATGATTACTTCATTTTAGATATGTTGGCTGCCACCAAGAAGAAGCAGGTTCATGAAACGAGCACTTACCCTAGTTTGGAGTAACTAACATGGACATTTTTATCCATGTAAATGATTACGTCCCGCTGTAGTTATTTTTTCTTGCACAAGTGTAGGCAGATTTCAAAGTAAAAATATTGTATTTCTTCTATTTCCCATTTTGGAATTTCCCACTATGTTTCTTCTCTAAATTCCCCATGAATTACCTTCGTTTTATTCCAAGAAACTACCCTTACCCGATTTCATAGAATCCCTTTTTCCCTTGATTTTTTTCCCCCAGTTCCCATTTTGTTTATCCCTCTTGGTGATATTGTTTCTGAAATCCCTGCTGTAATATTCCTTCCCATTTTAAAATTTTTACCCCTTTCCCCCTTTTTTATTCCCTCATAAGTTGATTACAGAATTTGATGCAGTGATTTAGAAGGCATGTCGAGAAGCGCCAAAGGATGGCAAATAATTTTTTCTTGTATAATGAGGCAAATTTTTTAAAAGTTCAGTTACATAAGTATGCCCTATCGAATTCTCGTTTGGTAAAAGTCTCTGGTACAAGCACAACAGTACAAGTAGGTCTGATGCAGAAATATAGTTGACTGTGAAAGGAATTTACACAGTCCTGAAATGGTTTATCAAATATTTATGGGCTTGTATTTTTCTACACTTGTTGATATGTTATCTCACTCCATGTTTTAATTGATGCTTTGTTTCATTAATTACTAATCTAGGAACAAATATTTAAAGTGCAAGATGTGTAAGGTTGAAATCTAATCTTTTTTAATAAATGCTGAAATATTTCTAGTTGAATTATGATGTGCGGAAGGGTACTAGTGTCCGGTAACTTGCACTCACCCTCCTTGCAATCATTCAACATTACCTGAACATCATTAACCTACCCATGGTCCGATCATTCTAGCCATTGCATCATTTCCACCTATATCGCCACTACAGCCAATCATAACGATTCACATATAACAAGCTGACGTGAATCTACAGTCGATGTGGAGGGGACTTTTCCATTATAGCCGGGTAAGTGGGTCTAAAAAGATGGAGGGCAAGGAACCTCTGCATAAAATTCTCAATGAACGTTGGAGTTACCCTGAAATTCTTTCGAGGGTGTGATCAGTGAAGTGGAGGAGGTTCGAAATGGCACTTGTGAGGAGTGAACCACTCTTGCTACAAGAGATTGAACAAACCATCGAGTACAAGAACAATCTTGCACTATTACAAGGCTCGGGGTTCCTGCCATTCTTCCAAAAATTTGATGGGTTTGACATGGCTGTAGTGCTAGAGTTTGCAAGGACGTTCAAAGAAGGCTGAGTCAGGGTCAGGTCCTTAAAGTTTAAAATTACTAAAGAGTTCATTTCACAAGCCACAGGCTTGCCACTTATAGGGGAGTGCTGGTTTAAAAAGGAGTAGTTAGCGAAGAAGCGTTGGAACTGGTTCATGGTCGATAAGAAGATTAAGGTCGACTAGAAAAGAAGGACTTCCACAGACCACCATGGTTAGGAAATAACGAGATTTACTATTTATATTACAGAAGTTTGTCACATGCAGAGGATGCTATAGCCTAGCATTTGTATACCACTTTCGATTGCTATCACATTTTGAGGCAGGGGAGCTAATTAATTTCCCTCACTTCTTTCTCAGGAGCCTTGAAAAGATGGCGAAAAATGTGCAAAGTGAAAGTGGAAGCCATGTTGCAAACAAACTCTGCCATCATGGACTCATTATGGTGCTGGTCAATAATAAGTTATAAAAAAATGGAATATCGTGGGAGGCATTTCTAAAAGAATTATGAGCGAGGGGTGTAGAAGAGCTTGCTAGAACAAGTGCAAGTAAGAAGAGAAAGGTAGAGACATTGTCTCTTGCCAAGAGGTGAAGTAAAGGCTCACCAATGCAAGTAGAGAAGAGGGTCATTGAAAACACTCCACCTACAATAAAGAATAGGAAAATTAGGATCTCGATGAGGAGGAAAGTTGTCAACCAAGGAACGAACTAGTTGGGTTCTCCAATTGTAATCGACGAGTTGCCCGAAGTCTCCCCCACAGTTCATAATCTCTTGGTGCTCGCAGATGCAGTGGCACACACTGTGGAGGACGAGGAGAATGCAAAAGATGATGTTCCATTGCCAAAGTTTGTCAGTAGGCTAAGGATTTGAGAAACAACGTCGCCACTGAACACTGCTGAAGTCCAAGCAGAGGAGGACGAAGAAGAACAACATGAAGAGCCTCCTGACAATTTCAGTGAACCAGATGTGGAGACCCTCAATGGTTTCGAGGAGTAGGGCACTGAAGACCCTGTCGTTTTGAAGGCCAAGCCATTGAAGGTCCTGAGCTTTCTGTAGATCAGTGCATTGAAAATCCTGCGGTTTAAAAAGGGAAAGGTATTGAAGACCTTGAGGTGTTTGAAGGATATGGTACTAAACTCCCAATAGTGATAGAAGAATGGGGAATCGAAACCCCTATTAATTTGGAAGGACAGGGTGTTGAACCCCCTGAGAAACTAGGAGAACAAAGTGTTAAGATCACAGAGGAATTAGGCGCATAGGGTACTGAAACCCCTGGCACAGAGACTGGTGAGGGCATCCCAACCCTTAGTGACACCAAAACCACAAGCATAGAAACCCTCGGTGATGACATAAGGCAGACTTTTGCTAGCCTCGACCTTGATGATGAGTCCTTGGCAGAAAAGGTGTTCACACCCAAAGACCTTAGCACAACACCATCCACTCTATTCCTCAAAAATGGAATAGTGGACTTGGAGCAACAAGTCCATGACTTGGAAGCTTTGAGACGGGTCATGAAAGAGAAGAGTTGAAAGAAACAGAGTGAGGTGGAGTTACTCGCAGAAGTAAAGAGGCAAAAGCAATAGGTAAATGTATGGAAATACCTAGCTTCGAGATGCTATAGACGCCTGAAGATGGTGACCAAGCAGCTGCGAAAAGCCCAAGACAAGAAGCCAAAGATAGTAAAGACAAGAATAAACATTGAAGTGCATAACTGAGGAGTTGGCCATTCATTTTTGAAGTTTTGTTTGCAGAGGTATAATGTTGTGTGAGGACACACAACAACTTAGGGATGTGAGGGTGTTGGTATCCTAAATTTCCCTATTTTCTACCCCATTTCCATCAATATTAGCCTCTGTTTTATCTTAATAAAAGACTCTTCTTTCCTCCACTAGTACAAGATGGTTACCCTTTTCCTCCACATGCTCATATTTTATATTAAGATTTATTACAACAATTTATTAATCTTTTTATATAGATTTCATTCCTATTTACATATTTCTTGTAACTCATATTGATTTCCTAGAGTAATCATGGAACTTAGTGTTAATGATTTATGAGTTGACTAGTGCAGGAAGATTTATGCACTTCCATTTTCCGAGATTTTCGAGAAGCTGTCTTCCATGAGGATGAATATCGATCTTCAACTCTGAGTCTTACTACTGATGAACTGAAGCAGGATAATAGGTGGCACACATTCAGGGATTTTTCTCCAAAGTTAGGTTACAACCAAGCGATATTTGTGTGTATTATAGCCACTGGCCAAAGTTGTAATTTCGATTTTCTAAGTTTGTTCAGTCGAGAGGCCTAAATGAGAATTATATGTAATTAGTGTAAATGGCCTAGAGCCAAAAGGATATATATGATGTAGATCATAGATAGGAAGCTAGTGAACCATCGATAATCATTTTGGTTTATGTAATCTGGTTATCACCTCTCTCTAGGGTTAGACTACCTTGTGATGTAATTTGGAAAATCGAGTAATACAAGGAACCGTTATGATTTGCATATGCAACGTTTAAATTCGTCTTTGATGTATCTTTGAAGTGATGATCTCTTTCATTCCTTAGAATGGGAATGAGCTGGTTGGCTAGGACCAAGCCAACCCAGATCGTTTACCCCTCTCTCTTTCGTTATTTGGAAAGACAGTGTGGTTATTTCTTTTCCAGTTGTGTGATGTAATAGTTTAATCGCTAATCTTTAAGTTCTGAATTAAAATACCTTCTATAGCCTATGCGTGAAATGTATCTATGGTTTGAAGAATAGTTGTGTTTATTTTACTTATGAAATATATTTCTCGCATTCCCTTTACTCTTGTTCTTTGTTTTAATTCATTTTCAAATGGATTGTGCAAAGAACTCCTTGCTGCACCAGTGCAAGTTGTTACCTGCACCTTGGTTTAGTCATTCATTACAACAAACATTTAATCCCTTACCTGTAGTTTACATTCATTTATTTTGCAAGCGAATGACACATTAATTGATTAACTATTTTTCGTATTAAAATCTCATCTCTAAAAGATCTGGAAGCAATTATATCAAATTACCACATTATACTTGCAAATAATATCATCATTGTGGGTAAAGTACCAACGTTGATTAACACATGCAAAGTACATAGGCTACTATTTATTCTTTTAAAGTGATTTTATTTCATGAAGTTTATTTCCTCTGCAAAGTTTAATGAGTTGAAGCGTTTCCTTTTTCATAGATAGTTTACTCCAAAATTTTATTTACAGTTGCAATTCTTTTCCAGCACATCTTTCAACATTCAAAAGTAATTTGGGAACTGAGTAAAGGGAACTTTGTTTCGGTGGAAGAGCAAGTCTCTTGACACAGAAATAGAGTGCTCTAAGCCATGAAGCTTAGTTCACCTTCACTCAGACATAAGTCTTCAGTAAGGAATGTCAAACATACTCTTACACAGGGATACTGTACCTGCACTAGTGCAAGCAGATTGTAACAGTGCAAGGACAAGTTGTTTGCATGAGAGGAATATTAGAAGGAAGATGGAATTCTATAGGGGCCCACTTGTCAGACTATTTACCATCCATCTAAAGATGAACATAGCATTTCATTCTAGAATTTAAGATTGTTTCTGTTGTGTGGGATTTCTTTACTTGATTTACTTGCAAATTGTCTTTTACATTCCAACACTAGAGTTTCCTTGGTGTTATTAGCCTTTCCAATTGTTTTCTATTTGATTCTGCAAAGAATTTCCTTTAAGAAGTAGGATTAGAAATAGGAAAATTTCATACCATTTCTGGCATTGCCAGTGCTTTGTCTCTAAGTTTACTAAACCCTCCGGTTGATAACTAAGTGTTGAGGAGTTTTCTCAAGCGTAATTCCTGCACCCAACAATTATGCATAGAAGTTTCTTGTTATCCCAATCTAGGGAAATTAGTGATTACTTATGTGCTATGAAATATTGTGATGAACAAAGTCTTCCAAAGGAAAATGAATGTACCTGAAAGAACAACAGACAATGAAGCATATTATATTGCATTAATAGAAAGCTTAGGAAAATCTAGGGAGTATGGATTCAATGGAATTGTAGTCTACACCAATTTTGAACTTGTCTACAACCCGTTGAAAGGTATGTACCAAGTTAAAAAAAGAGAGGTTAAAAAAACTGCATGGAGAGGAAAAAAGATATTGTGAGACAATTTCAATCATTTAGCATAAGACATTGTGCAAATTTTAATAGGATGTTTGGTGATCTATTGTATGGGGCAATGCCAATTCAAGATTTGTGCATGAAAGATGATTTGTTGTTAAGAATTTCTTCATCAATATTTATTGATGGACATTTTAAGATATTTGGGATATGTTTGTGCTTTTTAGTTTTCAATGTGTCATTTTTAATGACTATGTGTTTTTTTCAATTCTATACTAAGTGTGTCCCCGCTATGTAAGCACAACTTGATGAACCTCACATGTTTTAGAACTCGATGAACTTGATTATTTCAATGTTTTCAAATAAAAATTTAAATATCTTAAAATTCATGATGTGATTTCAAGGGTTACATCAATTAAATGCATGAGGTAACTTCAAGGGTTATATGATCAATTTTATGAATTCTTAATATTTTTAAATAGAAATTTCAATGTTTTTAAATTCATGAGGTGCATTCAAGTGTTACAACAATATTTTGAATTCTTGATATATATATTTTTTTCTAAATTCTTTATCTTTTTAAATATTTAGCATTTTTAAAAAGAATTTTAAATGCACAAGATAACATTTTAAATATCATGCATTTATATATCTATAGATATCCATATCATGGATGAGCATTTTCCCCGTGATTCTTCGAGGCGAACATCAATAGAGTCTGATACGTCTACTCGAGCAGGAGGTCGAAGTCGTGGATAAAAGCGAATATCAAATGAATCGGAGGAGGCCCATCGTTCATGTGTGTGTGTGTATGTGTTCATTTACTTAAATGATAAATAATCATAATCATATGTATGTACATAGAGATATTGAATTGATTTTCTATTTTTTTTTATAGATGCATCATTCATAATGTTGTCGCGTGATAGTGGTCAACATTCTCTGAGTGGTCATCAATCTCAGGGTAGTCACAATTCTTCAGGTGGTTATTAATTTGAGGGTGGTCAAAATCATTTTGGTAAATTATATAATTGTTTTATGTTAAAATAAATTGTAAATGAATTGTATGTACATATGTGTATACATGTCTATCTTACATACATGTATGAATACATTTGTTCACATGTTTTTATATTTATGTAATTTTATATATTGATCCAAAGGGTGAAATGTTGGTCCAAGTAGACGTAAGAGAATCCAGACAATTGAAGAAGAAGGCCAGGGACCAACTACCATATATCCATGTGATATTCCAGATGAGCTTCCTTGGGAGACAAACATCCAAAAATGCACATTACAATGGTGTAGAATTCATTATTATAAATTTAGGAATGATATTAGGAGTTTGGAGCTCCTTGCAGAGAGTACAGAAAGCTTAGAAATATTTACACACTCTCTAAGCTCATTTCTTGATATTTATGAGAAGCATGGGCCAACTACAGTTTCATTCATAGATATAATGAGGCATAGAAAGGAAGCATTGATGGGTCTTGATAAATGGGCCAATGTTAATAAAATGGTTACAAAATAAAATTCAAAATCTATGTTAAATTTCAAAGAAGGGCCGAAAAGAAATATGCTCAAGATGTAATATTCTAAACACCTTGATATAGCCAACCACTTGTATGAAGAGGTTCCTTGCAGCATATGGAAAGTTTCCATGGAATGATGAGGTTCCAGTTTATCTTGTAAAATTATTTTATGCATTTTTTTTTGGGGTATGAAACCTGGTTATACTGACCTTCTGTTTGAATATCATGGTATTGGGAAAGGTCGGCTATATGATCATAAGGGTGAATTACTTGATACTGAATTGCCTTGCCTTGGCCACCTTTGGTATGCCAACCTCCTCGTCTAATAAATTTGTGGTCAGAGATGGATGACACTTCTCAAATTAGTCGAGAAGGAATGGATGCCATTATAAACAACATTCAGAGTGCATTGACCAAAATTGATATCGGTCTAAATCAACGAAAAGCATGAGTGGATGCACGTGCTAATTTTCTATATAAAACAGATGAGGAGATAGATAATATGAATATTGAGGAGCTTAAGTCATATGTAAAGGCTTGTCGTAATGGCTGGAAATCCCTAATTGTTCATGAAGAAGAGGGTGTGGAATCGACATGTGTTTATGGTTAGGGTGGATATTTTAATATAATTTGTAATGTATGTGTTAATTTCAATTCACATACATTTTGTTATTTTTTTAAGATATAATCTAAAAAAAATGTACCATATGTTCACCATTTGTAGTTAACTCGTTTTTTGAACAAAAATTTTGATAATTTCACGGTCTCGAGTTAATGTTCCAACGAGGATATTTTGAGAGAATTTTTTTTTGAAGAGTTCATGTTGACATGTTTATTATTCTACTTTTATTATATTGGTATATTGTGAGGACATATTTTTAAAATAAATAATTATGTATATATAATTAAATGTTAACATATTCTGATTCTGGCCGATGTTCTGGACACAATGCCAGACTCTTCCTCCCTATCAGTAGATGTACCACAAGTACTGAAGATTTCACTTATGTTTTGTTATAAATTGAAGTACAATTTTGATTTAAAAAATGAGATACATTTATCTTATAGTTTTAAAATGATGGAATTTTAGGTTTGGGGAGATGATTTCCATTCTCCAGGGACTTTAGGGATGGGGTTGAAAATGGGGATAGGATCATCTAAATAATTTGAAAAAGTCATGTAACAATTTTTTTAATGTCAGACCAGGAGGTAACTCCTCAAAACAAATCATGATATTCTTTCAGGTTGGTCATTATTATATACACGAGGGAAAGACTGTTCATTTCATCTCCTAGTGACTCTTCATCTTTTCTATTATTTATTTACATTAATTATAGTTGTTCACCCAATCCCTATGATTAGGTGTCAACATTCCTCCCTTAATCTGAAGGGATGTTGGTGAGTCCAAGCATCGTTCTGAATTTTTTAAGCTTTTCTCTTCCAAGTGCTTTGGTGAAGATGTCTGCAATTTGCTCATTAGTGGAACAATGGTGGAGATGGATTGTTTTGGCCTCAACATGATGTTGAACCATATGATATTTAGTATTGATGTGCTTCATTCGATCATGGAACTTTGGGTTCTTGGCCAAATTTATTGCCGAGGTATTGTTAATCATGAGTGGAGTCGATTGTACTTGTTTTACCTGCAAATCTTCAAGAATTTTCCTGAGCCACACAATTTCTTTTGTTCCCTCAGCTACTGCCACATATTCTGCCTCTGTTGTGGAATCTTTCGGAACTGATTCTTTGCGTGATCTCCAGGAGACAGCTCTTGATCCAAGACTCATAGCATAACCTGAAGTAGATACCCCAATTTCTTCGTCTCCATTGAAGTCTAAATAAGATTATCCAATCAAGCTAAAGTCACCCACCTGTGTATACTTGATTCCAAAGTCTTGAGTTCCCTTCAAGTACCTTAGAACTCTTTTTGCAGTAAATCAATGTCCCTCAAAAGGCTTTTGCATAAACCTAGAGAGGATTCCAACAATAAAAGAAATGTCTAGTCTGGTAGTACTTAGGTAGTAGAGACTTCCTACAAGCTGTATATACTTTGTTGCATCCTCAAATTCTTTTCCTT
Source organism: Pinus taeda (assembly GCA_000404065.3). Classification (NCBI taxonomy): domain Eukaryota; kingdom Viridiplantae; phylum Streptophyta; class Pinopsida; order Pinales; family Pinaceae; genus Pinus; species Pinus taeda. The sequence continues at coordinate 311,797 of APFE030066174.1, forward strand.
CAATAGATGTGAGCTTTAAGTTTTGTTCCATTGGAGTAGTAAGATGATTGCATTCTGTCATGCCAAACCTATTCAACAGATCTCCAATGTACTTCTTTTGAGAAAGTAATATGGACTTTGGATGTTGAGTTACTTCAATACCAAGATAGTAATGAACATAGCCCAAATTAGTCATTTCAAAACCTTTCCTCAATTCATTCTTTATGGATGCAATGTACCTTTCATTGTTCCCTATCATCAAAAGATCATCTACATATACTACAAGATATATAATTGTTTTGCCAACCTTCTTAACAAACAAAGTTGCATCATCAAGATCATAATGTTTGAAATTGAGTTTCAGAAGATGCTCAGTTAGTTTTTCATACCAGGCTCGCGGTGCTTGTTTGAGGCCATACAAGGATTTCACAAGTTTGCATACTTTATTTTCATGTCCTTTCATAGAAAATCCTTCAGGCTGGGACATAAAAACATTCTCTTTTAGATCTCCATTCAAGAAAGTAGGTTTTACATCCATTTGATGGACTTTCCAATCATTCTGGGCTGCTAGGGCAAAGAGTATCTGGATGGTAGCCCATTTTGCTGTGGGGTAAAAAGTCTCCTCATAATTGATCCCTTCCTTCTATAAAAATATTTTTTCCACAAGCCTGGCTTTGTGCTTGTCAAGTTAGCCATCAGTTTTATACTTGTTCTTGTAGACCCACTTGCAGCTAATTGGTTTGGTTCCTAATGGAGAATCAACCAACTTCCAAGTGCCATTCTTTATCAGGGCATCATACTCCTTTTACATTGCTTCTTTCCATTCATCATGAGAAGTGGCCTCTTTGAAAGAAGTTGGTTCAAAATCTGTAGACAAATTCAATTCACAATCATAAGGAACATCCATATCAATAGGTGAATCAGAGTCATCTACATCACCTCCATTTTTTCAGCTTGAATTTCTAGTTCCTGTCTTTCCAACCTCATTAGGATGAACACTTTCAAGTGTCTTTGTTAGACACTTTGGGGGACCTTTCTCAGATGGTCCAGGCTGCTCCATTGATTGAGTTGGGACTGAATCAAGATTGAGTCTCCCAATTCTATCAATCACATCACTTAAAGTATCATCCCTTGTTGGACTTTCATGCGGGTGAGAGAGTACTTCAGAAGAAGATTCTACAGGTTGATCTAGTATAGGAATCCCCCCTTCAAGATGTGGAATCTAATTATCAAATTCTTGAAATGATTTTGCATTTGCGAATCTATCCAAGTGATCAAGTTTCTTCTCAACAACATTGTCAGTTTTGGATGATTCAAGAAAGATTACATCTCTAGATATGACAAACTTTTATTGACTTCATCATAGAGACGGTATGCTTGGGAGGTGTTTGAATACCCCATGAAGATACACTTATGACTTCTTGCACCACATTTGTTTCTATGTACCTTTGGTATCAATGCATAACATGTGGAACCAAAGAACCTGAGATGCTTTATCGAAGGAATGTGCCCATACCACATTTCATAAGGAGTCTTGTTTCTAATAGCATTAGATGGACATATATTCTTTACATATACAGCACATAGAATTCCATCAGCCCAAAACATCGATTTTACATTTTGAAAAACATCATGGAGTTCACCATATTTAAGATTGTCCTATTCATTCTTTCAGCTACACCATTCTGTTGAGGATTATAAGGCACAGTTGTTTGACATTTGATCCCATGTTGGTGAAGATAGTTTTCAAATTCATTTGAAGTGTATTCTTTTCCATTATCAGTGTGAATAGAGCCAATATGAGATTGTGCATCATTTTTAATCCATGAATGAAATTTCTTGAATGTTTGAAAAGCATCAGATTTGTTCTTCAATAAATAAACCTGACACATTCTAGTGTAGTCATCAATAAATGTCATCATATATTTATTTCCATTTGCAGAAGGAACATGCATTGGACCACATAAATCTAAATGAATGAATTCAAGTTTTCTATGTGCTCTTGAATGTGAATCATGAAAAGACTATTTGCTATGCTTTCCTAGAATGGAAGCATCACATTACTTAAGTTTCATAGGAATTGTAGGCAACCCAGTAACACCATTTTTCTTCAACAAGCGGAGGTTGTCATAGTTCAAGTGTCCAAATCTAGCATGCCATAATAAACTTGATGGAAATGTACCTTCTTCATAATGACAATTGCATGAGAAATTTTTTGCACGAGTAGAGGTACCCTACAGCTTGAGAAGCCTTTCTTCTTCTATCCCCATCATGACAAGTGATTGGTCTAAATCTTTTCTCACCTCAAGCTTTCCATCAAACATATGAATGGAGTGTCCTTGCTAGCGGGTGTGGACCAAGGACAACAAGTTTCTCCTCAGCAGTGGGAGATATAGAACATGATGCAGAAGAAAGTCTGGAAGACCAGGAAATTTAAGCTTGATTGTGCCAAGACCTGATGGCTTGAGTTTTGATTGGTCTACAAAGTATACTACTCCATCAACATTGTCAGTAAATTCTTCAAAAAAATCTTTTCTATGAGTCATGTGGCAAGTTGCTCCTAAATCAAGCAACCAATCATTTTTCGAAGAAGCAAGTGAAGCATTAATTAAGTCTTCATTTACTCCAATATTACATTGTGCCACAACATAATGAGTGGATTGAGGTGCTTTACCATTGTTTTTGTTATTAGTTTTACCTTTGGGTTGGTTTCTTTGCTGCTCAATCTTTTCCCAAGGTAACTTGCATGTGGAGGCATCATGTGATCCATTTCTTTTGCAGCATATGCAGTGAAAATCTGACTTTTCTGCTTGAGAGTGTCTGCCCCCCCGCCTCTGAAATTTCTTGCTCTTTCTTTTCAACCACCTCTTCCTCTGGAAGAATCTTAAGCAAGATTCTTTTCTCTTTGAGCAAGACACACAGCCTCTTCAGAAGATTCAGGGCCTATGCTCTTTCCAAAAGCTTTCTCTCTTTCAGCAATTTTTTTCACAAGAGAGTCAAAAGTAATATCATTGAGATTTCCATTTGCTTTCAATGACTCAAGATAATTGGAGTAAGTAGGATAAAGTGCCTTGAGAAAAGTGATCACAAGAATATCCAATTCAGCCTTAGTGGCTTTGATATCATGCATTATATATTTTACTTCGGATGCAAGAGCAAGAGGATCATTATTTTGTAATTCAAGAGTGAAGAGTTTAATCATGAGTTGAACAACTTCAAGTGCAGAGTGTGAGTCATAGAGTTCCTTCAGTTTTTGTAAGGCTTTTAAAGCATTTGAAAATGGAAAAATGTGGCGACTCCCCTCTTCACTTACTGATGTTACAATCAATGCATAGGCCTTGTTGTTCTTATTTTCCCAAATGGCGAACTCCTTGTCTGAGGTAGGCTATTTTGGTTCTTTGTCTTTATCTCCAACACACACTCCTTTCCACAACTCATTGAAAATGAGGGTGTGTTTTACATTCCTGGACCACTTAGGATAGTTCTGCTTGCCAGTGAGAACTACTCCCACAATAGATATGATTGAATGCATTGTAAAATCTGTGTACTGTGGGAAAAAAATACTTCTGCTGCAAAATTTTACTCCTAAAAAAAATTGATTCTGATATATGGAGATAGAGGTATCACTGTACAAAATGTAATACCATACATTGCAATATCATTCAGCGTAATAGCATTCACCATTCACCGACTCTAATATTCAATGCCATACACATATACAATGCAACAACAAAAGAGCATTGTAGCAACAACGATATATCCCATAGAGATATATCAATCTTCACCTAATTTGAACCAAAAATACCATGCCAGAACACAATGTTGCTAACAAAAGCCACAAAAATATATTCACTGTGTATACATCTAGAAAATCTCATCAACAACAACAATAATCACAAAAATATCACTGCCAAAACACAACATCGTAGAAACAATGACATATCATGGAGTGGTCGTAGTCATATATTTTGCAATAGAGAGAGTGTTAAAAACATGAGTGGTATTATTATGCGGGGGAGGCCACCACGTTTAACACAAGAGGAGTTATATTAAGACGCTAAAGCGAGAGTCATACATGTTGTGTAGAGTTGAGAAGCATATGGAGGCCGAGGTGTATGGAGGCCATGGTACTACCAACTAGGAGTTGGGTGGTTTGTGGAGGTATTAACCAGAGTGGAATTCAACGTATTTAAAAGCCTTCGAAAAATTTGAAAACATACTAGCACAAAACTCAGCTCATATGCTGCATACCAGTAGAGCAAGGTCGTATGGGAGAGGCCGAGGCAGCGTGTGGGAGTCCACTGTGTATGGAGGAAGGGCCGAACGCAGCTCCGGGAATATTACCATATTTCAATGCAGCTCCGGGAATATATATACTTCAACGCAACTCTAGGAATATACATAGTCGTTGTACTACATCGCACTAGAGCTCAAGCTACACATACTTCAAAAAAATTGTAGTGCACTGAGGGTGGACAGAGGATGTAGTGCAAAACTTTGAGACAGTATTATAAAGATTTTACAGAGATTTGACAAAGATGACAGTCTACAAAAATGGAGAAAAAAAGTAGGAAGGAGTTACAAATTAAAGAAGGAAGCCAAAAATGGCGTTGGCTCTGATACCATGTTAGACCAGGAGGTAACTTCTCAAAACAAATCATGATATTCATTCAGGTTGGCCATTATTATATACATGAGGGAGAGACTGTTCATTTTGTGACTATTCATCTTTTCTATTATTTATTTACATTAATTATAGTTGTTCACCCAATCCCTATGATTAGGTGTCAACATTTAATATTGCGAGTTTGTGCATATTTTTCATGTGCAACTTAAATTTTTTAATATATACATGTACATGTATTATACAGGGCATCGAGGAGGGCGCAATGCATGGTGAACACTAAAAAGGCACAATGGAGGGGGATCACCATGAGGTATTACATGGAATTTGAAACTTTTTAAATTTTGTTTTGATGATCTTACATTCTCATTTAATTTTAAAACATTCGAATTTAATTTTAATGTACAAAATCTACTGATGAGAGCACAAGGATGTTGATAAATTGTATATTTTAGCGAGATTCTCTTTCATGCAACTTTTTATTTGTCAGTCTTTTTATATTATATTTACTTTTATCATGATATAAATTTTGGACATATTTAAAATAATACTCTTTATTATGAATTAATGCATATTATTATTTGACAATTTTTAATTATATATTTACTTGTATAATGATATAAATTTTGAACATATTTTAAACCTTGAACTCTTTATTACGATTTAATACATGCTAATTTTGGAGTTTATGTACGTTTTGCATGGTACAATTTGCATGATGTATGGTTTGATGCTTAAAACTTGGTTTTACATATTTAAGTTCATGAATATGTAGCGATGAAAGTAAATTTGCATTTAGTTAGTACATTTTGGATTCAGTGATTCCTATAATGTTAGTAGATGATTCTTAGGTTTTGTTTAGAGTTGTTTTGTCTTGACTTATTTAAAATGAATCTATTAAATTGCAAATTACAAAATGTGAGGTCTAGATTTTGCATTTGAATGAATCTTATAATTCTATGTAGATGTCTAAAACAATGATAACTTAAAATTGTATTATAAAATATGGTATGTACATAAATTTCATTCATGTATAGAAAGGCTACTATGGATGTCGGTTGATGGTTAACTTTTAATATCAATTTGTTTGAACGCAAAAACCTAAGTTGGATAAAAATGCATTATAAAACACGACCCACAATTTGCATGACGCATGCATGGTTTGATGCTTTTATGGGTTTTACATATTTAAGTTCATGAACATGTAGAAATTAAAGTAAATTTTCATTTAGTTTGTACATTTATTCAATCATACCTATAATGTTAGTAGATGATTCTTAGGTTTTGTTTAAAGTTGTTTTGTCAAGTTATTTAAAATGAATGTATTAAAATTGCAAATTAAAAAATGTGAGGTCTACATTTTTTAGTTGAATGAATCGTATAGTTCAGTGTAGATGTCTAAAACAATTATAGCTTAAAATTTCATTAAACAATATAGTATGTACATTTAGCATTCATGTATAGAAAGGTAACTCTGGATGTGGATTGATATTTAACTTTTAATTGACAGCGATTTGAATGGACAAACATAAGTTAGATAACATTGCATTATAAAACATGGCCCACAATTTGCATGATGCATGCATGATTTGATTCTTTTAAAGGCTCTACATATTTGCATTTATTATGTACATTTTGCATTCAATCATTCCTATAATGTTAGTAGATTATTCTTAGGTCTTTTTTTAAGTTGTTTTGTCTTGACTTATTTAAAATGAATCTATTAAAATTGCAATACAAAATGTGAGGTTTACATTTTGCATTTGAATGAATCTTATATTTTGATGTAGATGTCTCAAACAATGATAACTTAAAATTGTATTATAAAATATGGTATGTACATAAATTTCTTTCATGTATAAAAAGGATACTATGGATGTTGGTTGATAGTTAACTTTTAATATAAAGTTGTTTGAATGCACATTTACATAAGTTAGATAAAATTGCGTTATAAAATATGGCCCACAATTTGCTTGACGCATGCATAGTTTGATGCTTTTAAATGTTTTACATATTTTCATTTATTTGGTACATTTTGCATTCAATTATTCCTATAATGTTAGTAGATGATTCTTAGGTTTTTGTTTTAAAGTTGTTTTGTTTTGACTTATTTAAAATGAATCTATTAAAATTGTAAATTACAAAATGTGAGGTCTATGTTTTTCATTTGAATGAATCTTATAATTTGATGTAGATGTCTAAAACAATGATAACTTAAGAAGATATGGAACATCAACATTTTCTAACATCTCATCATCAATATTGATTTCATCTATACATATGAGAATTAAATGTAAATGGGTATAAATATTCATTAAATAGTAACATTAAAAAAGGGGTTTGAGTGAAATTGAAATTTAATATACATGTATAATTTCAATAATACACATGATATATATATATATATATATATATATATATATATATATATATATATATATATACACACAACACTTGATGGTGATTCAGCTTCTTCATTTGAATCTCTTTCAAGATCTTCAACAACATCATCAATCATTGGTTCATTATCTTTTTCACTTTGTCTTTCAACATTTTCAATCTCATCATCTATGTTATGAGTAATATTTCTCTTTGTTCATATTGCAAAATATTTGTCAAATTAGTTCATCAAATAAAAATTGAATTTCACGATACACTAGTTAAATTTTAAATATCATTTATAATATTTACATTTGCATACCTACTTCAACTTCTAGTTGAGATTGATTTGCACTTTCAATATTTGTGCATTCTTCCTTCTTTATTTTGTAATAGTTTCTACTGTATTCTTTACGGGCCTCAATGCCTCTTGTTCGATCATATTTTCTGTTGCAATTTCTTTGATTTCCCTTGATAATTCAATCTGTGTAGATTTTTTAAATCCAATCTAGACAAGTCATTTTCAAAATTCTACTAAAAAAGCTCACTTTCAGAAGTTAGACCAAAAAGCTCACTTTAAAAATTCAGCACAAAAGAGTTACTTTCAAAAAAGCTCACTTTAAAAATTCAACCAAGAAAGTTTATTTTAAAAATAACTCAATTTAAAAATTCAGCACAAAAAAGTCACTTTAAAAATTTAGCCCAAAAGACTTACTTTAAAAATTAAGCCCAAAAAAATTACTTTAAAAATTAATCTAAAAAATCTCAATTTAAAAATTCAGCCCAAAAGACTTACTTTAAAAATAAAGCTAAAAAATTTCACTTAAAAAATTCAGTCGAAATGACGACTTATAAGAAATTAAAGCTTAACCCCAAGAACTTAACAAATGATAAAAATTACTTAAAATTTATGTGCAAATAATTTCTTCCAAAAAATTTAGCCTAAAAGAGTCACTTTGAAAATTAAGTCCAAAAAATTTCCACCAAAAAATTCAGCCCATAAGATTTAGGTTAAAATTTCACTCCAAAAGAGGAAAGAGTGCGAAAATAGTGTTTTGGGTCCATTTAGTTATATCGTTTTGGGTGAAACATTTTTCCCAGAGGGTCGCATCATTTCATTTTTGCGGCCAATGAAAAATATTAACACATTTTCGATCAAACTTTTAAAACTAATTCAGCCGAACATTTAAATCAATTTGGCCGAACTGTTTTAACCACTAGCTCTGCAACAACTCGGCTCTGGTCACCTTTTTCCATCTTAGGAATGCATAAAATCCATCAAATTTCGTGAATTTACTGTCATAACCAATACCAAGATTTGCAGAATTGAATATGCTTTCAGTAGATATAAATTTTATGTCATTTATAGAAATTCTCTAATTTTAATTAATTTTTTAAAAAATTGTGTGCAAAATGTTTCTGAAGGTCATTATGATTTAATGAAATAAAAAATATGTATCTTCAAAAATACACTATAAAAATATATGAAAAATTTATGGTTCATTACATTGGTCTATTCTCTGTAATGGGTAGTTTTTAGATTTTTAGTTTATAACTAATACGTTGAAAAATTTGATGCACAACTAAACATCTTCAAAATCTACAGTTTTTTTCATATTGGTTCAATTAAAAAATTTCTAGTAATTATGATGTGCATTAGTTGGTTTTGTAAATATAATGATATCGAAGTAGAGTCTATCTAGATTGTTGCAACACAATTTTTTTTTCAAAAATGTCAAGTTAACAAAGAATACACTAGTGCTAGGAAACATGATGTGTTATGAATCCCTTGATTTTTAAAGAACACACAATCAAATAATTTCTAAGTTGACATACCAATGTGAATAAAAAAATCCAAAAAATAAGTAATAGAAATCTAATAAAATGTATGACAAGTTTTATTTTTATTGTAAAATGAAATTCTAAATAGAAAAATTGCTTTGCCTTGCCAAAAGTTGAAGAACTTCTAGAAATGATATTTTTTTTCTCAAAAAGGGGCAAAAATTGTAACCCAACTTCACATTTCACCCCCCAACATACGAATTATATCCCTATTTATTATTGAGGAAAGAAAGATCTCCAAATTCTAAGAGAAAATGATCTCCTATAAACTTGGAGGAAGTTTACAGAAATCCTCTCAAACTTAGGAGCCTATCTTAACTATATCCTAAATAAATGAAATTAATTTTGATTACCCATTTTTGTAAAATTTTATATATCTAGACATCTTTTAGACTTGGGAAAATAATTATATCAAAATATATAGAATAACATTTAAAATAGAGGTGGAAGAATATGCAAGCCAAATAATAATAATCATAATGTTTAGAGCTTAAGGAAACCCAAGCCCAACAACAAAATCATTAGTGTTTTGAGAGACCTTTCTAATAGAAGATTTTACACCGAGAATTTTCAAAATTAATCAAAGAAACTAGAAACTTCTAAGAATTTCCAAAATTAATTAGATAAACAAGACATTACCTCAAATTTGTAGAATAACAATAAGTTAATCTCCATTTTGTGAACATTACAAAACCTAGTGGCCAAAAATAATTTTAATATCAAAGGAGTGAGAAAATGTTTTATTCTTTGCTTATCACGTCGATGGAACAGATAGACAACTACGTTGATATCTATTAGGAAAAACCCCAAAATAACATTTTTAAGGCTTCCAACAACAAATCAAAGTCATAACTAGTGAGATATATGTGAGTCATTATATATATATATATATATATATATATATATATATATATATTATATATATATATATATAATATATATATATTATATCTCTTGTAGGATAGGCAGAGGAGAGACATATTCATAGGATTTTTGGAAGTCCTAGAAGAAATATAACATGAAACTGCATTAGTCAATGTCTAATCACCAATGAAAGTGTCAAAAAAATTATCATCTGCTAACATTATTTGAAATTAATTGAAGCATACAACACCCTCTAGTGACATATAATATACTAAGGTTAGTTTGTGCTATCATATAAGTTGCTTATAAATAGTTTTAAAAAGGAACAATGAATGTCATTGAATTTTATGATATCATATAAGCTTCTCACAAATAGTTTAAAAAGGGGAAATTGAATGCCATTAAACTTCAAGGCATCAAAATACAATTGGATGTAGTTACAGGTTTCTAAAAACAAAAAATTGGTTTGTGAAATAAATATTAGCATTCATAGTGATTTTGTAAATTTCCAAGTGTCCCAAGAGAATTATAAACTCCCTTTCTTGATGGAATATAAACTCTCTAGATGTAATCGAAGTTAAATCTACCGCATTAACCAAGAAACATGTATCTCATTTCCAACTTTAATGTATCATAGAGTTTCATTCTTTCTTCCTGTGGTCAGACTTACATCTATCACATTGTGGGAATCCATGTTTCTCCAATTTGGATTATCCTCATTTAAGATAAACTACTACAGAGATCAGTTTCATAATTTTTGTAAGGCTTTATGTTTAAAATCTTAAAGCACAGATTGGAATGTAATGTCTCTTGTTCTTTTCCACTTGTGTATGAAAATATATTGGTTATATAGTGATTACTCTTGGAAATGAGGCTATCAATTCATAGCTAATACAAGTCCTCTCCAGATAATTAATATTGTTATTGCTCTTCCACATTTCATATGATCCTAATATATTAGGCAATTCCCCATGATTTAGGAATTTGGAAAGAGTAGGCTAGAAATCCAAAGAAATCAACCTTTTTCCATTATGAAGTTCAGTAAAACTCATCTAGAATGAACGAAATCAACAAGATCTACTTAACTTGCAAAAAGAAAGATGTAAATTATAAGTTACATAAACAAAAGAAGCTCCATGCGGGCAAAGAAATAAAATAGAAACTCAAGTTCTTCCATATCACAGTTTCATTTGAACATCAGTTATTAGGAAACCTCTATCCAATTTGTAATGGAGTAATAACTACATATGGATTTTCCATACAAACATGAGAAAACATTATTAATACTAAATCAAAACTACGGGTTTTGATGATAAACCAAAAGTCAACTCATTATAAAACCCTCAACAGAGCATATACCAAACTAACATTTAACATACACCAACCAAACTAACATTTAAGATGCACCAAACTTGTATTCAAAACAACATCACAATTATGAACACAAGCAAAGTAACCCACAAAGAATATATGCTCTTTAAGTCATGCCAAAGCAAAAGAGTATGTTTTCACATCACATTCAGAACTTGTTCTCCTAAACCATGTTTTGTATTGAAATTTTTTTTGCATATAAGCACTTCATAAACAATTCACCACTCATATCTTTTGTTCATGTGGAAATAATTTTTCTCATGTATTTTGTTGAAGTATTTTTCAATATTATGTCCACCTTCAATATATAAAAACTATGAAGTTCCCTTGCTTTGCAAGAAAAGTTTTGATACAATTAAGTATAATAAGTAGAAAGATTTTAGACTATATCAAGGGTATCAATATCTTTCTATATTAACTACTTTCACCGTGTGAAAAATCATCCCTGAAAAGAAAAACATTTTTCCTTGGATGTAGCCCAACAAAGTTCTTACATGGATTTAAAATGAATTCGTTGCTTCCTGCGATACATTAACATCAACAAAAGTTTTCCTCAATTTAACATAAGATGTAAGCATTATTGTGCAATGTTTTCCAATTATTATGTACTTTTGTATTGCAATTATGTATCTAGTGAGGATGAAATCAACACCATTGTTATTTCATGAAGATGCACTTAACACAATTTTTATTTCATTCATATAAAAGATGCACAAACAAGCCTGGATGTTCAGTATAACATAAATAATTTTTATTCACAAAGTATCTTGTACTGTATATGTTATACCTTCTGATGGGAACCACTATTTGAAAATCTGTCATTATTGCACATTTACAATGATTGCCTCTTTAGTCTCTTTCCTTCACACTGAATATGATGAATTTAGATTTTGTAGAACAATTTAGAGATATATTTTTTTCCTTCTAAACATGTCACATCCATAAAACAATGTTTCCATGATGTATTCTAGTAGATGTAGGAGTATTGCCACTATAATTGGTTTTAATGGATATTTCTATGGGGTATATGCCTGTTTAAGGCTAATTTGAGATCGGTTTTCTATGTAACCAATTGTTTCAATGAGTAAGGAGCTATAACAAATTGAAGAATTCATGCCCTTCTCACCACTTGGAGTGAAAAGAGAGAGTGCATACATATAATGTCAAGAGGATTAGAATGAAGAAGGGCCTTACTCTAAGATATATTATGTAGACAAGATTTCACTTTTATTTCTTCAAAGATGGAAACATTAAAACTTTTGATGTGCATTATCATAGGGTAGGCTACAACATATTTAGAAAATGGTTAACGTTGAGATAAATCAAAACCATATTTTCCCTATGATAGAACTTGAATTGCAATGTCACTAGAATGAAAACTATATACTACCATGCAACAACTACTAGAGTTGAAAACCTGAATTTAAGACATGCCAAAGAAAGTGTTGCATGGAGGAAAATGAGTGAAAATGTGAAAAGATGAACATATTTTCTTTTAAATAGATAACTCTACAGTACCATCTTTCCAAGATCATCACTAGTCCCTGGGAATCACCTTTTGGAAATTTTGGGGTACAAATTCCGACATGTGAAGCATACATGCTAATATCCAAAAGAAAACCAATTTTTTTAGGTCTACATGAAACCCACTATGCACCTCAATATCTAATCAATCCAATCCTCTTCTATCATCTTCAATTTCATTGACATAATTTCATCATGGATATAATTTCTAAACTAATTTTTAGTTTCAACAAACCAAGCATAATGAATGGTTCAATATGTTACCCTTATTTCTAATACAAAAATGGTGAAAGGTCATTTCCAAACAACTTGCAACATTTTCTTATGATGTGTGATTTGATTTTAGAGAGGTTCTTTACAACAAAATCTGCATTAGTAATATAGTGGAATTATTTCAGAACTAGTTATTTCCTGTTCAACCAAATATTACAAACCCTACAAACAAGGAGTGGATCATGATGTGATTTACTAAAATTACATTTAATTTAGTATACATGCAAGGAATTCTTCTTATATGCCTGAGCTATAGTATTATAATTTCTCTAGAACCCTTATGTCAAGGATTCCATTTAACAACATAAAATCCCCTGGTTTTTTAAGAATTTCATCTTAAATACTAATTTACATGCCAAATATTGCTCTCATAGTGTGTACAAATTTACCTCTCAAGGAAAATGGAGTTGGATAGGAACATTGATATAAAAAGGAAAAAATTGCGCTAAATAACACAAGCAAGAAAGTCAGAGCCTTCACTAAAGCTTTTAGAGCCCCTTTATTTTACTATTATACAATTTCTCTAGGTCTTCATGATCTCCAACCTCTTCTAGTTCATGTGAAACTAAAAAATTAATAAAACATCAAGATATATTTATCTAATATCATAACTCCAAACATATATGAAATACAATCTTATATACAATTACAAGGAAATAAGAAAACTAACTTTTTTTTCCAAGGAAAAGACCATATGGTACACCATTAAACTTATTTGCGTGATGAAGTTGAGGTGGCATTAAAAAAAATTATATGAGATTCATTATTTATTGGGAATAAATCTATGTGGAACTCACATATAGATCAAGTGATTTATAGATCTATGATGAGGAATTTAGGAACAAAATTTATCTGTAGGTGCTACCTTAAGATGATATGGAACATCAACAATAGACCCAACATGAAAGCAATGATGAACAAGACCATCAAGTAAATATGTATATGCCACCCCAAAAATGGTGATACCAAATTGCTAAGAAAGTTTTCAGAAAGCATAGTGGGTTGATAATAGAGTGATTAACATATTGTTATTGAAAATCACCTTGACATAGTTGTTAAGTCAAACTTGCTTTAAATTTTCAATGATTACATCATTGTCTAAAGAATGTTGTCAATTTATCACTTCTGTGAATTTCATGTATACCTATTATCGAATGATACTACTGACCAAATTGATGTGACAAAGAGACAAGTCTAGATTAATTATCGAACTTGTAAAATAGGGAAAAACTAAAATTTTATAACTCCAATCTTAACAAAATAAAGAGAAATAAATAAACAAATCAAACCCGCTCGAGGTGACATGCATGGTGGCCACATGTTCTCCCTCCACAACCACAATAGAGAAACCCCTAATTTCTATTGCTAGTGAGATAGGTTGTACATAAAATTTCTTGTTTGACCTGTGAATGGAATGGTAGGGGAAATGGAAGCAATCCCTTTATTTGTCTAAAGGAAAATCATCAGTATATTCAAGCAAGATATTCAACCTCTGGAGCAAGCCTTACAACTTCATTCTTCCCATTGGCCATGCAAGGGAGAGAGTATCATGGCCAATCTATAGGGGCCACATCGAATATTGACAAGTTCAATTCAAGAGAGGAGGAGGAGCAAAATACTATAGCAAGGAACAAAAGGAACGAAAGGTACTACTATCGCTTGTTCAAACAAGTTAATTACATGAACCAATCAACCTTCATTAAAGTATGATTATGAATAAATGAGTAAGGGAGACACCAGTATGGAATCTGTGAGGCCTCAAGAAATAATGAATTAGAGCAGGAGATGAAGATAAAAAGGGGATTGTTGTAGGGAGGGGAAATGTAACAATGCATGATCCATAAGTAGATTGTAATTTGTTTATAGGAAATTGGGTCTATGCTGAGTCATATTTATTGTGTTTGTTTCAGGAGTGCCCCTTCTCCAGTTCTGAGTTCAATTTCTAAAGAAATGGAAGGAAAGATGAAAAATACCCTAAATGATGATGGAAACCTTGGGACTACGACCTTCCCAGGTATTCATCTTTAAAATTTATCTTGTTCTTTAGTTCATAATTCATAAGTTATATGACCATGATGATCTTCATGCATGCATTAGTTTTTCGAATGAGATTGGAATTATTATGGCACTTCCCATAAGCATTAAACTCACAAACTAGATATTGGTTCCACTCTTTAAGATTTTGAGAAGGTTAGTGAGTAGTTCAAATGCTTCCCTCTCTATGGCTCTAACAATAGGTAAAGAGGTTTGTGTATGTCGGTCACTCAATTAATAGGAACTAGTGGGAATCATTGTTGTGTATTCTCAGGCATACATTGCCAGAAGTAGATTGAGTGGGTAGATGAGGTAGCCTAGAATAAAGGGCATGATCAAACAGGTAGATCAGGAAGCCTACAACAAAGGGAAAATCTTGGGAGATTCTAATGGTTGTTGGATTTAAATTAGGATGACATGAGTAAGTAGAGGATTAGAATCTTGTAGAGGACGATGAACCTTTTTAGTGTCCCTAAGAAGAACCTCGTAATAGAACGCATATCAACGTAAAAAAACAAATAATTAAAATAAAAACTAGCATTATAATTCTAAAAAACAATGCCCTTGTAAAACACTTCACCATTAAATTTAATGAATTCTTATGATAATCAAAATGAGCACCATAGTGGAAGAAACTAGTACCCTCAAATTTAATGGGTGTTTCAGATTTGAAATTCTACTTTCATGGCCACTATTGTGAACATACCCCACATCGTTTTATAGTCTGGAATGGATAAAAGTTCCTTCGTCCTAAGAAAACAGCTCGTCATGACAATTTTGTTTTATGTTATTATCGGTATTGAATATTTTATTTTTTAAGGAAATAAAACAACCACCATCATTTTATTCATAAGAAAAAATGTACAATGTGCCTATATATAGCACCCGGTGAATATATATATTCCCCATATCATTTCTTACAATTACTTCTCTTATCACAAACATCACCTCCAATAGTAACTAGCTAGTTATTGACCAAAATAATACATTTATTTATCAATTCTAAAAAATTTCTTATAAGACATAAAAATAGCAGTAGGAGCTAATTAACCTACTATGTCACCTAAAATTATACTCTAATAATGCACTGTTCATCTAAAATTTAGAAACAAATATATATAATATCGAAATAAAATTTGTAAATCACATGGGGTGCTGAGGGACATTATGTAACTGGAAAAAATCCTAGAACTATGTTCGGAATTATTGTAGAATGTGGTGTAATATATTTCCCTGGGTGGCATGTTGATGCCTTCTTTTGATAATTTATCAGCAATAATTTTTTGTTCCATGTAGATATGTCCAAAGGATATGTCTCTGAAATGATTCATGTCACCCTAATTCTCTTCATCTAGTTTAGGAGCTTATGAAGTGCCAAAAGAAAATTCTTTTGTACCCATTCAATATCAAATATTTGAGGATTAGTGGATGATAGAGCCTTTTCTGATCAATTTCTTCCTTTCTATGTATACAGTAATTGTAAAGGTGACCACTTTTGTTTTCAAATATTTAAAGGCCACCTTTTATTTTTTCAAAGTGTCATCACTTTAGCTCTAGCTTCTGTTGGACATATGAAATCTTCTTGAATGGGTTTCTTGATGTGAGTCATGGTTGTTGCGGTACAATTGATGCATTTTTTATTGGTTCTTATTGTACTTATCTTTTTTGGAAGGGATGGAATTTCATTGGAAAATTTTCCATGACAGGGTGATTTGTTCCTATAAAAAAGTGAAACAGTTTCTCCTAACAATATGTTGGTTCGTATTTTAATTATTTTTCAGTAGGGATGGAATTTGATAATAAAATTGCACACTATAGGGTGATTTGTTTGTCAAAAATAGTGAAACATTTTCTCCCTCAATAGTATGTGTTAAAATAATATAAAAGACCATTAGAATAGTAGAAACTTGGATTATTCATATTTTAAATCCCTACCATGCTTGCCCGCATGTTTTCAACGTTGATCATGATTTACCTTTGATAGCTAGTTTGTTATGTAGTTATCCCTTAATATTGTTATTTTATCATTTTTTTACAA
>APFE030066174.1:337730-367150 GCA_000404065.3 Pinus taeda
AGACTTGTTGTAGATTAGTATATCATCAAAAAATATTAACACAAATTTTCTAAGGAAGGGTTTGAAAATGGAATTCATCAAACCTCGAAATATAGAAGGTGCATTGGTAAGGCCAAAAGGCATGACTAAAAATTCATAATGACCTTCATGAGTTCAAAATGCTATTTTCGGAATGTCTTCAATCTTCATTCTAATTTGATGATATCTGTTGGGCGCGGGATCTCCCCAAGGCAATTTTTGGGGCTTAAAGCCCAAGTTTTGACTAAGTCTGATGTAAAGACTCCGCTATTTATGGGCGCAGAGCACGAAGTTGTAATTGAGTCATAGGGTTGTCCGCCCTTACTTTTGTAAATATAATGTCGGCTTGAGAGTTCTACCCATGGTTGAAAGACCATGGTATTGTATAAATAGAGTGAGGCTCTAAGTGTAAAGAGACATGGAAGGAAATCGAAGATAGAAGGTCTAATGAGGAAGCATTGAGTCTAAAGTGAAAAGTCGTGTCTTCGGGTCATAGAGTAGGAGAAGGCTCTGCAGTTGAGTGTGTAGAGGCCTAGTAGTCCATAGCTAAGTGTGTGGACCCCTACAGCTGAATGCGTAGGGAAGGTTGAGTCTGTAACCGATTGAAGCATTAGTAAAGAGAATTTTTACATTATTTCTATGTATCGTTTCCTGTTTTATGCATTGAAGTATATTGGGTATGAATTGTAAGTTTACTATTTATTTGATGTGCGAACTTATATGAATATGTTGAATAACTAAATATAAGACAAAGTATCTGTTTACGTGAAGATAACTAATGTTTATAAGAAGATAAGTAAGATCTGCAGTGTAACTTAGGGAATAGCACAGATTGTTGCTCTAGCAGCATGAAAGCTTCACAGGCTCTAGTTAGGGCTGCGCGAAGATAAATACAAAAGTGCACAAAGTGACTTGCACAAAGGTATTCATAGTTAGACTAAATCGACCACTCAGACATCTCAAGGGTGCAGAAACTTAGTTCCAGTATCCCCCCATACTACTTCGGGTGAGACCTCAGTCCACGCTCTGCGAAATGTTGCCGAACGTGCTAGTAGTATAGGGATTTGTTTGGCTAAATAACTCTGAACCTGGGTCAGGCCTCATCAAGCCAACAAATGGTTCCGTTGTTGAGACTGGAATCTGCATAGAGATGTCTGATGTTGTATCATTGGAATCCAACTAAGAAAAAAATTGAAGGTTGGTTGGACAGGAGAATTCATGAGTTTACGGCGTAGGAGAACAGGAATCAGAAACTATCAAAGGAAGAGTGGTTAGACTGCTACTTGTACATGGAGATCAACGAAATTTTCTTTGCATCTTTCCCTACTGAGCTGTACGAGTGGATTGCGAAGCTAGCAATAGCCAAGGAAGGTGGAAACTCGACAATCCTATTGTGTGGACCCCAGAGTTGGTGCATATATTGGAAGAATTAGAGGACAAGATCATGCACATTGTTGATCATTGGCTCAATCAGATTATTGGAGGGTTCATTACTAAGTTCGTGGTAGATACTTTAGTCAGTTGTAGTGAGGCAGAGCGACACATTCTCAAAGGACTGCGAGGTAAGTACGTAAAGTCTCTGAATACTTGGATTAAAATGTTATTATGTGAAAAAAAGGTTATCCAATTACCTTGATGTTTGGAGCTACGCAAAGTGGAAAAACCTACAAAAATGAAGGAAGTAAGGGACCAAAGAATAGCCCTTTGATTTCACCACCATGAAGGGATAAGGAAGAGTTCGTGAAGCTCTCACCAAGAAGTGCGATCAATTTGATAAGGCAGGGGATTTCACGCATACGCCTCCACCCCTACCACCACCAGCTTCACTGCCTTCACCCCCATCTTTCACCGCACCACCTCTGCCACTACTGCGAGTCAATATGGAAAGCACGATAAACTTCCATATGTTCAAGGGAGTAGGAAATGAAGATCCAAACCCGTTTTGGTTTGTGATAAGAGCTGTATGGGAAGCGCAGGGAGTTACAGATGATAATATAAAGAAATCAATGTTGGTTAGTGCTCTGCAAGATCGTGCACTAACCTAGTATATTAAGCATTCTAATGACAATCCAAATCCAGGGACAGATATCCAAATTGCGTTGAAAAGAGAATTTAGCAGGCCAAAGTCAGAGGCACATTCGATCATTGGATTTAAAGAGATCACAATGCTATTAGGCGAGACTCCTTGGGGGTTGGATCAGAGACTGAAGTGCACAAGCTGTGAAGCTAATATGACTTTGATGGATGGGCAGCACCATGAATGGTTTGTAGCATCGCTAACGCCACATTTGAGGAACGCGTTGTCGCAACAGAGCTTAACAACCCATGCAGAGGCCTTGGAGATTGCGATGAGGCTGCATGAGACTTCAATACAAAATCCTAACTTGGGAGTTCAGCAGATCCACGTGTAGGTGAAAAACTTATGCCTTGAGATGCAGAGTTTGAAACAAGACTGGACAACTTGCTTAGAAGTGCGCGAAGAAGTATGGTGTGTAAAATGCAAGGGTCAAGGTCATGACAAGGACCACTTCCCGGTGTTCATTAATTACCTCATGGGAGGAGGGCCAATTCCATTAAGAGTAGAGGCATAAGCAGTACCTAGCACAACACTTGCTTTGTGGTGTGTGATTTGTCAAATAGGAGGAAAGCATGCTACGGACAACTGTCATTTGTTACATAAGTACACACAGAATTTGTAACAATTGTTCTGTAATTTTTGTAGATTAGTTGGACATGATGAACGCACCTATAGAAGATATGAGCTGATGATGGATTGGACTCCCACCTACAAATTTTAGGCTGAAACGCAGCCCCTTGACCAGAATGCAGGAGTGGCACGAACTATATTTCAGGGGCGTAGATGAGGCCGAGGTGGAGGAGGACCTAGAAGAGGTTGCGGATAGCTTATATGTTACAATTGCGGAGGGTGAGGACATTATGCCCATGATTGTATGAATCTGACGCATCGATCATGTCTATATTATAACTTTTTTGATCATGAGACAGAGAATCGTCTTACCCTGATAGCTAGGCTATGTGACAAGGGAGCGCTCCAACCTCCCTTGACTCAGAACTTGCAGATGATGACGTCTGAGCCACGCGAGGAAGATCCAAATGTGAACATTGTGCTCCGAAGTGGAATTACGACAAAAGACGATAAAGGAAAACAACCTGAAGATAGTACTTGGGTTCGCAAGGCTCTGACGAAAGAACTAGAGTTTGATTTGGAGCATGCTAAGGAAACCTTCATGGAAGCTAGGAAGAGCTTTGCTAATGCCTCCACTTTAGGAAGAAAAGATAGATCGGAGCTAAAAATGGACCCATCTGTGCTTACAATGTTCCTAGAAACATGCATGAAGCTATTGTGTGACAGTAAGGCTATAAAGGGATTGTAGGAACTCATTAACAGAGGCACTAGGACTACGCCAGGAGAACTATGTGTAGTCTGAAATATTGGAAATCTTGCGATGAGAATGGGAAGAGAAATGAGGTTGACCACACAAAATCGAGAATATGAGATTGACCAAGTAATTCTAGACCTAAGGTCGGACACAAACGTTCTGTCGAAGCAGACATGGGAGCACATGGGAAGGCCTACACTGTAATGGTCTCCTATCCATATATGAATGGTGAACTAGCAAAAGATAATACCTATGGGGAGATTGTAGGGAATCATCATGGATATTGAAGGAGCAAGCATGCTAGCAGACTTTGAAGTGATAGATATTATTGATGACAACAATCCCTACCCCATGCACATAGGAATCGATTGGGCCACTGACATGAATGGGGTGATAAATTTGAAGAAGCACAAGATTATTTTTGAGAAAAAGTCCCGGCGTGTAGTCGTACCTTTGGACCCTGCAGAAGGATTGCGCTACACACAGCCGGTGCGCGACTATGAAAGCAACAGCGATTTGAACTGGATCTACAAGATAACCACACAAGAGAAAGACTGGGTAAATCCCACCACGGATGGATGAATATCATGGGAGCGCAAAAGCTCCTATACATCATATTTTGATGAGGAGATAGAGTGATAGCAAAACCGGTTGGACAAGGTGACCATGTTGAACTATAAGATGACGACAAGATTGTTGCATTGACTATTGATAGAAGTGATGGATATGCCTACTTATGATGGGTTAAGTGAGGAAAAATGCTTTCTTGAACAAATTTGAGAGGGAGGTGCCGAAACAACAATGTTTCAAGGCTTTGAAGTGGGTACTGCGTGCTACACCCATGAGGAGGTGGGGTATGCACCAAGGAAGCTTTGAGGACTAGGGCGAATGTAGGAGAATGATGCACATGCATTTTGGGAAGCCTCAGATGTGACTAACAGGAAAGTATGACGGATGGGATGATCTACATGCGCACCTGGCCAAGTGGACAAAGGTCTATGGAGAAGAGCCACAATCTAAGTGGGTACACCTATTCTGCCATACCATAGATGTTATACCCATGAACTGGTATATAGAGATGAAGCTCTGCCATGGGATGAGTGAATGGGATATCCTATGCGAAGGGTTCTTGTTACCTTCACGTTTGAGGATTTTTGGTGGGACACTGTTGATGACATGCTACAAGCGATAAAAACAACTATCTTTAGGATGCCACATGAGCCAATAGAATCGATTAAGCTTGAATGGGCTACTTAGCTGAGATGTGTGCTGGAATGTTATAATGTAAATGTTGAAGAAGACAATCAGGATCTGCGAAAAATTAACATTCCAAAAACATAAGGCCATCACAAGGTTCAAGGACCACTGATTGAAGACCCTGACATAACTACACCGATAAAGACAAAGCAGGTGAACATTGGTATGGAGGCCAAACCTAAGTATGCAACACTCGACGACTACTGGGATGACACAATGGTGGATAAGGTCGTTGAGTTACTCCGCGAGAACCAGGACTTATTCCCGACCAAGATCACGGACTTAAAAATAATCATCAGAGATTTAGGAATGATGAGGATCACATTAAAGCCCAACGCAAAGCCAGTTAAGCAGAGGCCTTACCGTTTGAATATGAAATACAAGGAGAAGGTCTGTGTAGAACTAGACAAAATGCTCGCAGTAGGAATCATTGAGTTGGTGGAAGAATTTGATAGGGTAAGCCCTATGGTGGTGCAGGAAAAGAAGTAGAAGGGTGAAATAAGAATTTGCGTGGATCTCAGAAAATTGAATGACGCGTGTGTGCATGACCCATTCCCAACTCTATTCACAGATGAAGTATTGGAAAACGTTGGTGGGCAGGAAGCATATTTTTTCACTGACGGGTTTTGTGGGTACCACCATATCAAAATTGTGCAGGGAGATAGGAGCAAGACAACCTTCACAACTGAGTGGGGCTACTTTCAATAAACTTTTATGCCGTTTGGGTTGAAGAATGCGTCGACCATCTTTTCATGCATAGTTGTTGCAGCATTCAAGGAATATATCCACAAATTCCTAGTGGTTTATCTTGATGATTGGACTGTATTTGGGTTGGTTAAGCACCATGTTGCGAGCTTACGCTTGATGCTGGATACCTACCGAAGACACCAAATCATGTTGAACCTCAATAAGTGTACGTTCCTCATTCCTTTTGGGAACCTGCTGGGACACGTGGTTTGCAGACAGGGACTGATGGTAGACCCTACAAAGATTACGGTGATTCTAAATTTGGAAGCATTGCGAAGTGTGAAACCGCTGCATGCTACCCTGGGACATACAGGGTACTATAGGAAGTTCATCAAAAGCTATGCCCAGATCATCATGCTGATGGAAAAGATGTTAAAAAAAGATGTCACATTCTGCTAGAATGACGACTGCAAGAAAAGCCTGGATGTACTAAAAGAAAAAATGGCCTCTGCGCTGATCCTGGTCTTCCTGAAATGGGACGAGGAGTTTCATGTCCATGTTGATGCATCGTGTATAGCACTGGGAGCAGTACTAACACAAGATGGTGGAGAGGGCTTGGATCACCCTATCACGTTCACGAGTCGCAGATTGTTTAAAGTAGAAAATAACTATTCCACAATTGAACGTGAGGGATTGGCTATGGTGTACGCACTTCAAAAATATCGGCACTATTTGCTAAGGGGACACTTCAAGATATATACAGATCATTCTGCACTAAAATACTTGGTCAATAAGCCTATGTTGGGGGGTTTCATATGTAGGTGGCTTTTATTGTTCCAAGAATATGATTTTGAGGCTATTGTCAAGCCTGGGCACCTGAACGCGAGACCGAATCACTTGTCATACATTAAGACAGGAGAGGAACCTACTAGTTTGGAGGAAGGATTACCTAACACACAACTCTTTATTGTGCACATAGCAGACAGAAAATTTGAAGATATAATACACTTTCTCACGATGGGAACTGCACCGAAAGAGTACTTCGTCCAGCAGAAGAAGGAACTAGTGGTGCATGTAGAAGATATTTCTGTCATTATGGGGCACATATATAAGATGGGCAATGATGAGATATTGTGAAGGTATGTACCTAAATTTGAATGAAGCCATATCCTTGTGGACACACATGGGGGCACTATGGGAGGACACTATGCTGGGAGAGAGACTGTGCAAAAGATTCTCTGCACAGGGTTGTGGTGGTTGACCCTTCATCAGGATTCAAATGCATATTGCAAAGTATGTGATGTATGTCAAAGAACATGTAAACCATCGCGGAGGGATGAGATGCCTTTGAATCTGCAAATGACGATGCAACCCTTTGAAAAATGGGTGATCGACTTCGTAGGACCTATCCAAACTCACGGAAAAATAAGCACAAGATAGATTATCATTGCGACAAAGTACCTGACTCGTTGGGCAGAAGTGTAGCTAGTAAAAGATTTCACGACCACCAAAGCCTTGAAGTTTCTATTTGAACACATATTGACACAATTTGGATGTTTGCAGATCTTGATCAGCGATTGTGGTACACATTTCCTGAACGAAACAATCAGCATGCTGGCAAAAGTGTTTCAGTGGTGTATCATCAGAAAATCACATTGTATCACCCACAAGCAAACAGGACAGTAGAAGCATTTAACAAAATACTAGAGACTGCACTGACCAAAGTATGCAATGTGTAGCAAAGTGATTGGGACCTGCGTGTACTTGCATTATTATGGGCTTATAGGACAACGTGTAAGAAACTCATGGGACAGAAACCTTTCTGGCTAGTCTATGGAGTGGAAGTTGTAATGCCAATGGAGTATATCATGCCTAGTCTATGCATAGTAGTGCCCTGGAGGAGAGGTTCACGCAGTTGGAGGAACTTGAAGAGGAACGGTTTCTGGTTGGATTCCATTAGAAGGTACAAAAGCAGCACAAAAATGCCTGGCACGATCGACATATTAAGTTGTGCACCTTCAAGGTGAATGATTTGGTGTTAGTATATGATAGTAAGTTTGATAAATTCTTGGGAAAGTTCAGAATGCATCAGATGGGACCGTATGTCATTAAGGAGGTCACAGATGGAGGAATGGTGCAACTGGTAAAGCTAAATGGGGAACCTTTCCCACGCAAAGTGAATGGCAGTCAGTTGAAGCCATACACGGGTGGCCTGGCTATCTAACTAGTTGACAACAACATAGTATTTGTGCTCCAAGTAGCTGAAAGAAGGTGCGGGACTATAAATAGATGCAGGAGATGCAGGAGCAGATACAGGAGAGAAATTCTGACACTGCGGTCTCTAAACATTGTGCC
Organism: Pinus taeda; assembly: GCA_000404065.3. Lineage (NCBI taxonomy): Eukaryota > Viridiplantae > Streptophyta > Pinopsida > Pinales > Pinaceae > Pinus > Pinus taeda. The sequence goes on from APFE030066174.1 coordinate 345,449, forward strand.
CAAGAGATACAGCAGGTAGCTGCTTAGTGTGTTGCTGACCTTGCAGCGGTTCGAGCAGAGTTGGGAGGTCTTCATGCAAAGATCTCTGCACCGATAGAGTGACTCAAGGGCAAGTCATGATGTTTGTGTTGGGGGCCTATTGGGCATGGGATCCCCCCAAGCCAAGTTTTGGGGCTTAAAGCTCAAGTTTTGACTAAGTCTGACGTAAAGACTCCGCAATTTGTGGGCGCAGAGCGCGAAGTTGTAATTGATTCATAGGGTTGTCTACCCTTTTGTAAATATAATATTGGCTTGAGAGTTCCACCCATGATTCGAAGACCATGGGATTGTATAAATATAATGAGGCTTTAAGTGTAAAGAGACATGGAAGGAAATCGTAGATAGAAGGTCTAATGAGGAAGCATTAAGTCCAAAGTGCAAAGTCGTGTCTCTGGGTCATAGAGTAGGAGAAGGCTCTGTAGCTGAGTGCGCAGAGGCCTAGTAGTCCACAGCTGAGTGTGTAGGGTGGGTTGAGTATGTAACCGATTGAAGCATTAATAAAGAGAAGTTTTATATTATTTATGCGTATCATTTCCTGTTTTATGCATTGAAGTATATTGGGTATGAATTGCAAGTTTACTTTTTATTTGTTGTGCGAACTTATACGAATATGTTGAATAAGTGAATATAAGATAAAGCATCTGTTTACGTGAAGATAACTAACTGTTATAAGAAGATAAGTAATATCCGCAGTGTAACTTAGTGAAATAGCATAGATCGCTGCTCTAGTAGCGTGAAATCTTCACAACCCTTAGTTATGGCTGCGCGGAGGCGAATATAAAAGTGTGTGAAGTGACTTGCACAAAGGTATTCACAATTAAACTAAATTGACCCCTCAGACATCTCAAGGGTGCAGGAACTTGGTTCTAGCATCCCCCCATACCGCTTTGGCTGAGATCTCAGTCCACGCTCCATAGACTGTTACCGAAAGGGTCAGTAGTACATGGATTTGTTTGGCTAAATAAATTTGAACCTGGGTCAGGCCCCATCAAGCCATCAATATCCTGAATGAAGATCCAACTTGGTGAAGTGAATTTATCCATACAATTCATCCAATAATTCATCAATGATAGGAATGGGAAATTTATCTTTAATAGTGAGCTTGTTGAGCTCCATATAATCTGGACACATGCATCATGATGCATCCTTCTTGTTAGCTAATACTACTAGAGCATATAAAGAACTTTGACTAGGTTGAATTATACCAGCCTTTACCATTTCTGCAACCATACGTTCAATTTCACTCTTTTGGGCATACATATATCTATAAGGCCTGATGTTTGGAGGAACACTTCCTAGAATCAAATGAATATCATGATGATGATTAGGAATAGGTGGGAGGCCTTTTCAAGTCTCAAATACCTTGGAATGATTGTCCAAGACTTTTTGGAGATCTAGATAAATAGATGACTTCGATGTGGGAACCTCTAGTGAACATAACTAAGCAATTATGCCTCTTTGTTCTTTCTTTAGAATCTTTATCGTTCTGTTAGAGCTGATTATCTTTCCCAGTTTCCCTGCAATATCCCTTAATTCACCTTCCTTTCCTTCTGAAAAAAAATTTCATGAAAATTTCTTGAAAATTAAAAGTTATTGTACCCAAGGATTGTAGCCATTAGACTCCTAATACAACATCAGCATCACCCATTGGAATGGAAAGCATTGGGCTATTCAATACGTATTATCCCATGGATAGCTTGATATTATGGCACTTTCCTAGGCAATGTATGGTTCCTCCACTTGCAACCATCGCTTGACACTCTGGTGTTGGATATATGAAGCAATTAAATTCCTTGGCTATCTTACAATGAATAAAAATATGGGTACTACCTGAATAAATCAACACTATTACCTTTTTCTTCTTGATATGCCCTTCTATCTTGATATTTTGAGGAGTGGTAATTCCAACCAATGCATTACAAGATATGGTCGGATTCATTTCTTCTTTCTCTAGGGTTTGCTCCTGGTGTATATCTTCTTCTTTTGACGTTTCTTATTCCTTTTCTTCCTCCTCTTCATAATCCATGTAAACTAATTTCTTCTCATCACACTTATGACCTTTAGTGTATTTGCTATCAAAACTATAACAAATCCCTTTTTCTCTTTTTTCTTCCAATTTTTCTGGTGTCAATGTTGTAGGTTGTGGATGGCTAGGGGCAACAACACTTCCATCTTTATGATTGTGAGTGGTAGGCTTCCTTATTGCCATAATTTTTCTTTCTATTTTTCTTGCCAACCTGAATGCCTTTTGCAATGAATAAGGTTCCTAAAGGTGAACATCATGTTGGATGTTATCCTTTAAATTCCCTATGAACACATCAATCCTATGCTCCTCTCGAGTATATTTTACCCTTATATTCAATTTTTTTAAGTCCTCAATGTGCTCCATCATTGGACCCTTTTGTTTGAGATTTATAAATTGGCTAAAAAAAGTGTTGCTTTTCGTATCCTCATAATATGCTATCATTTCATCTGTTAAAATAGCCAAGTGACAATTTTTTTAGGAGAGCAAAGCCATCGATACCATACAAACTGATTTGGTTCCAAATATAAAGTTGCAATGCGTACCTTTTGTGTGTTTTTCACATTATGGAGATCAAAAAATTGCTCCATCTGTACTATGCATGTTATGGGATCCTTGCCATCAAAATTCCTCATATCGATCTTTGGAACATGGTGGGTCTTCGATCCAATGTTGGAGTCTACGAAATCATGATTAAACATTTATCTTTTTCTCATCATAAGTTTCCTTTACTACCCTCTCACCACTAGTAAGCATTTCTTGTAGAAACTTTGTTAAATCTGTTGTGAAATCTTCCATCTTAGCTTCCATGCCATACATCTTAGCCTCTATGTCTTTCTTTAAACCATCCATCTTAGCTTCTGTTACTTTTTGTGAGAGTGAATTTTGTTGCACTTGGTCTCGTAATTTTGATATATCATGTTGCATTTCTTCCTCTTCTTCATGGGTCATGCTAGACCTTTCAGGTTTCTTACTAGGTGTTTCCATTTTTGTTCTTTGTGGAATCAATTAATGATAATAATGCTTCACTATGCCCTTTTAATTCCATCAAACTAATTTTTCAAACCAAACTTATGTAAAAATTATAAAAAACTACACACCTTTTTTCACTTTGTAGGAGCTCGATATTGAATCTATTGTATCTCTATAATTTTGAATCACCAAGTTCTGAAATTGCTTCTTGCAGTAACCCTCTGAGTCCTCTTTCTAACCCCACAACTCTAATCAAGATTGGATTCTCCAATGAAGAGTTGTGCCAAATCTCCCACAATGGCCTGATTATAGATTAGTTCAATAGAGTGAGCTTGTACAAAGTGCCACGTGTCCCTGTTTTGACCTTAGGACCTAAAACTGATACAAAGAAAACTATAGGCCATCCTCGTTCTGTAATGTCTTACAAAATTTCAATCTGATGCTCATAAAATATGTTATGGCGATTTTCCCTAGGTCACATGTTTTATATATAATTCAGGATCTTGCTAAAACTCTAACTTCCTTGGATCATATCTCTGAAAATACAGCGAAAACAGATCTGGAATTCAGACCCGAGGTTCAGATAGATTTCGGTTCAAATGGGTTTTTTTTAGCTTCTGAAACATCACAGAAAAGATTTATAGCGAAAATGCCACAATGGCTATTTGGAGCAGAGAAACCCTAGAATCCAAGCTCTGATACCAAATGTTATGAAACTAGCTCACAAAAATATAGAAAAGATATATCAACGACTTAGAAATCAGTGTCTTCGAGGGGGCAACCTCCTCTACATTACACAAATGAAAAATTATTGGATGATACAAATGACAAAACCTCCTTTCTATATATAGGAGTCTAAGGGGTCACAATATAACCAAAGCCAACCTAACAATACTAATATAAGGGCAAAAAAATAACAATAGTGGCCTTCTATGGGGCACAATAATAACAATATGGGGACAATAGGGGCACAACAATAACAATAAGGGATACAATGACAATAGTAATAGGGGAATCACTAGTATTATAGGGACCTAACAAAAATACTGAGAGGGGGGTGTGGTGAATCAATATTTTAAAGCTCACTTAAACCTTTCAATTTCTTATTCATACTTTTGTACGACACTATCATTAAGTAAAACAAGGTATGTATGTGACTATGATGAAGGAAAACCACATATATCCAATTATCTAACTTTTCATATATTTCATCATCTATTCTACTTTAACCAATGTACCATTACTTGATTAGCCTTTAATTAAATTGTAATCATGAGTAGGAAGAACAGAATAAACCATCACACATAAGCAACATAACAACACATGAGGACACCAGGAGTTTTAGGCGGAAACCCAATGTGGTAGAAAACCACAATGTTGCCATCTATGTCTTCATAGTTTTATTATTAATTAAACCATCTTACAATATTGTACTATCATAAACTCATACCAGTACGTAGGCACCTACCTGTAGAAAGCTACAACCTTCGCTCATTCTCTAGCACCCACTAGAAGGGAGCTCCAAACCCTTGATCATATTTTCCAGCTTTATGACTTCCTCACTAAAGGCTCAAACCCTCAGCACCTCTGTGGACCACATTTCATAATATTTCATATTAGATCCACCTAACTCACAACATCAAATATGTAGGCCATTTTTTATCATATTTTCAGATTGGACCCACTTCCATCATTTAAGCCCAATATCAAATAACAATTCTAAAACCAAACATTGAATAAACTCACCCAATCATGAACTAATTGAATCATCAAATCAATAATTGAGTCTCAGTCAACTATTGCAACTAGATCAAACTAAACCAAAACATATCATATCAATGCACAGTTACTTAACAATAAGCCAAATATTGTTACCCACCATAGAAACCAACTACTTTTACTACAAACCTTGATCTTGCATACATCATATTGTATACGTTATTATTTTGATTCATACCCACTTATGTATGTGCTTTCAATGAAGCACACCTATGTACAAATATCAACACATTGATAACTGAATCTGCATTATTGTACCACTAAATCAATCACTCAATCACACACTTAAACCATCACAGATTACTGAGCAATCCACAATCAGCTCAACCCAACAAGTACTATCAAACATAGATTATCATAAGGGAGACTTCATCAATAAAAAACAACAAACATAATAGAACAAATAATACTACAAAACCCTAGTATATGTATGCGGCTCTTATAAAGCACTTTTGTGTATTGCGCTTATCAATCACCACACCTGTGTACGTATCTATCCATACTGCATAATATATATGTGATTACCCAAAAGTAGATATTCATATGTACACGAATTCTCAATGGAAAACCAACATACAGATCTATAACCACTGAGTCATACCTTCACTACACAGCACAACATCTATCAAACCCAAATCTTGGCATGAAAACTATTACAGAGACATCATATTTTCATCATCATAGATCTATCCAACCATAAAAATATTATTCAATATGTGGTCATTTAAAATCTATTAGATCTTATCCATCTCCATGCTTCCTCGTCCACACCTATTTTAGATCAAGTCATTCATAAATAATTCATCAAATTCACACACGAACACTTGATCTCCATCTCCTTATATAGTATAAACCTTAACCAATACCTTAGTGTTGGGCACAGGATCTCCCAAGGGTAGTTTTGGGGTTAAAAGCCCATATTTGGGCCATAATTTTGTATTCCAAGTGTAAAGACTTCACATTTTGTGGTCGTGGAGCGTGTAGATGTTAAAGAGTCATAGGGTTGTCTTGCCTTATTTTGGAAATGTAATGTCGGCTGTAAAAGATCTACCCATGGTCCGCGAACCATGGGATTGTATAAATAGAGCTAAGCTCTATGTAGTTAGAGAAATCAATCAATGAAGAAATATCAAACATGTATGAGAGATAGCTCTGAAGTAAAAGTCTAATTCTTGGGTCGTAGCATAGGTAGAGGCTCTACAGTTGAGTGCGCAGAGGCCTAGAAGTCCGCAGCTAAGTGCACGGACCCCTACAGCTAAGTGCGTAGGGCAGATCAAGTCTGTAATAGTTTTGAATTATCAATAAAGAGAAGTGTTAGACAATTTATGCGTCTTTATTTCTTGTTTATGCATCTGGTTATATTGGGTATGAACTTCACTTATAATGCTTATATAATGCATGGATATATGTAATTATGTTGGTTAAGTGAACGCAGGTAAGAACATATGTTTACGTGAAGCTAACTATGATTTGTTAATAAGACAAGTAAGATACTTAGCGTAGTTTGGGAAATATCACAGCTCGTTGCCCTAGCAGTGCCAAAGTATATCAACTCCAAGTTAGGGCTGCACAAAATCCAATTGTAACCTTCTGCGGAGGTATCGAAGGGTGGAACAGAGGGCTAAGAAAATTATGTGAAGGCAAGTATAGCCAGAATAAACTGACATCACGTCCATCTCAAGGGTGTGGAAACTTGATTCCAGCATCCCCCCATATTGCTTCGGGTGATACTTCAGTCCGCACTCCGCGGGCTAATGCCAAAAGGGCTAGTAGTGTAGGAATTTGTTTGGCTAACGTTGAACCTGGGTCAGGCCCCCACAAGCCAGCCAATGGTTCCATTGTCGGGAACAGAATCTGCATAAGAGACATGTGATGTCGTATCACTGGAATCCAACTAAGAAAGAAATCAAAGGCTGGTTGGACAGAAGGATTCAGGAGTTTGCAGCACATGAAAACAAAAACCTATGATTATCAAAGGAACAGTGGTTAGACCGATACCTGTATACGGAGATCCATGAAATATTTTTCATCTCCTTTCCTGTTGAGCTATATGAGTTGATCGTGAAGCTAGAAGATAGCCACGGAAGGTGGAAACTTGATAGTCCTATTGTGTGGACGCCGGAGCTAGTGCAAAGGTTGGAAGCATCAGAGGATAAGAGCATGCCTGTTATCGACCATTGGCTTGATCACATCATAGGAGGGTTTGTTACTAGATTCACAGTCGACACCTTAGTCTACTATAGTGAGGCAAAGCAATTATTTTTCAAAGGATCATGAGGCAAGTACGTTAAATCTCTAAATACTTGGATTAAAATGTTGTTGTGCGAAAACGGCTTATGCAACTACCTTGATGTGTGGGACTACATGAAGCGGAAAAAGTTATAGAAATGAAGGAAATAAGGGTCCAGAGTATATGCCCTTGATTTCACCTCCACGAGGGGATGAAGAAGGGATAGCGAAGCTCTCATTGTGAAGTGTTATTCAGTTGATAAGGCAAGGATTGCCGCGAATACCACCTTCGCCCACACCACCTCCATCTTCGCCACCATCACCTCCAATTTCACCCGTACCACCTCCACCTCCACTGTGATTCAGTGTGGCGAATACAGTGAAGTTTCCTTTGTTCAAGGGCTTGGGAAATGAGGACAGGGACCAATTCTAGTTCATTGTGAGGGCTGGATGGGAAGCTCAAGGTTTTACAGATGATCATATAAAGAAGGCGATGTTGGTTAGTTCTCTTGTAAGATTGTATGCTAACCTAGTACATTAAGTACTCTAATGATAACCCAAATGCTAGAGTAGCAGACATCCAAGTAGCACTAAGGAGGGAATTTAGCAGGCCTAAGTCCGAGTCGCAATCGATTGTGGGATTCAAAGAGATTGCGATGCCACTAGGAGAAATGCTGTGGGAATTGTATCAAAGATTGAAGTGTCAAATCCACGAAGTCAATATGAATTGGATAGATGGACAACATCACAAGTGGTTTGTGGCTTTGCTACTACCCCACATGAGGAGCGTGTTGTCGCAGCAGAAGATCACAACTTAGGTAGAATATTTGGAGATTTCCATGAGACTACACGAGACTCTGATGCAAGATCCTAATCTAGGACTTTAGTAGATTCACACGTAGCTACAGTATCTGTGCCTTGAGATGCAAAGTCTAAAGCAGGAAAGGATGGTTCGACCAGAGGTACATGAGGAGGTATGGTGCTTGAAATGCAAGAGTCAAGGTCATGACAAAGACCACTACCCGGTCTTTACAAATTACCTTGCAGGAGGAGGATCAATGCCTTTAAGGACGGAAGCTCGAGCAGGACCTAGCACGGTGCCTGCTTTATGGTGCACTATTTGCCAAGTAGCCGGAAAACATGTCATAGATAACCGCCACTTTTTACAGAGGTATGTGCAAACACTGCAACAGTTCTTCTGCAACTTTTGCAGATTGGTAGGACATGATGAGTGTATTTGCAAGAGCTATGAATTAATGATGGATAGAACCCCCACCTACAGGGTTCATGCTGAAATGTGGCCCCTTGACCAGAATGCAGGGATGGCGTGAACAACATTTCAAGGGTGCAGGCGAGGCCAAGGTGGAGGAGGACCTGGTAAAGGTCACAGATAGTTGATTTTCTACAATTATGGAGGGCCATGACAGTATGCCACAATTGCACTAATCTAACGCACCCATCGTGCAAGTATTGCATGATGTTTGATCATGAAAATGAAGATTGTCCTACGCTGATAACTAGGATACATGACAAAGCGGCACTACTGCCTCCCCCAACTCAGAACCTGTAGATGATGAGGTCTGAGCTACGTGAGGAAGATACGAACATAAACATAGTTCTTCGGAGTGGAATGACGATGGGAGATGACAAGGGGATATAGCCAGAAGATAGTACATGGGTTCGCAAAGCCCCGACGAAAGAGGCTGAGTTTGATTTGGATCGCGCTCATGAAGCATTAATGGAAGCTAAGAAGAGCTTCGCTGAGGCCTCCACTTCAGGGAGCAAGGATAAATCAGAGCCAAAGATGGACCCCTCTATGCTCACAACTTTCCTGGAAACTTGTATGAAGTTACTACGTGACAGTAAGGCTGTGAAAGGGTTACAAGAACTCATCAATAAATGTGTTGGGACCACGCTAGGTGAACCGCACATAGTCCGAAAGATGGGTAAGCATAAGATAAGGATGGGGTGTGAAATGAGACTCATAATGTAGATCGGATAATATGAAATGGATCAAGTCATTCTAGATTTGGGATCAGATGTGAATGTTCTATTGAAACATACAAGGGAGTGAATGGGGAGACCTGCACTGCAATGGTCCCTAATTCAGCTGAGGATGGCAAATCAATAGAAAATCATACTCATGGGGCAGTTTCCAGGGAGTGACCATGGATATTGATGGAGTGAGCGTGTTGGCAGACCTTGAAGTAATAGAGATTGTGGATGACAGCAATCCCTATCCTATGCTCCTGGAATTAACTAGGCTATTGATATGAACGGGGTAATCAATCTAAAAAGTGAAAGATGATCTTTGAGAGGAAATCATTCTGCATAATAACACCCCTGGATCCTGCTGAAGGATCGCGCTATACGGAACCAGTCCACGATTATGAGAGTAATGATGATCTAGACTACATCTATAAGATAACAGTGCAAGACCAAGATTGGGTGAATCCCATCATGGATGGATGGGTTACATGGGATCACAAGTGTTCTTGCACTTCAAACTCCGATGAAGAAATAGAACGCTGGAAAAATTGATTACATGAAGTAATTACGTTGAATTGCAACATGATGACCCAATAGTTGCACTATGTCATGAGAGGTAAGAACTTTGTCTACTTATGACGGTCTAAATGAGGTAGATAACTTCTTGGATGCACTTGGAAGGGAGGTGCCAGAAAAGCAATGCTTCCAGGCATTAGACTAGGCACTGTGCACTATACCTGCAACATGGTGGGGTACGCACAAGGGAAGCTTTTATGATTGGCACGAATGTAGGAGGATGATGCGAGCATGATTTGGGAAGCCTAGGATGTGACTGATAGACATGTATGATGGGCAGAATGATCCATGTGCACATTTGGCCAAATGGATGCAGTTCTATGGAAAAAAGCCACAACTTGAATGGGTGCACCTATTCTGTCATACCCTGGATGTTATCCCAATGAATTGGTATATAAAAACAGAGCTCTGCCATGATACAGGTGAATCGGATATCCTGCATGAAGGATTCATGATGACATTTAGTTTTGAGCATGGTTTTGACGATATTGATGAAGTGCTATAAGAGGTGAAAGAAGCCATATTATGATACCGCATGATCCTTTATACCTGACGCAGCCTGAATGGGATACTTAGCTGAGTCACGCACTGGAATGTTATAATGTAACTACTGAAGAGGAGGACAAGGATCCATGGAAGATTAACATTTCGGAAAGAGAGGGCCACTGCAAGGCCCAAGTACCGCGGTTTGAGACCCTTGATATAATCGTGTCGGTGAGAACTAAACAGGTGAACATTGGTACGGAGGCAGAACCCAAATTCGCGAAGATTGGAGACTACTGGGACAATACGATGGTGGATAAGGTCGTTGAATTACTCCGTGAATATCAGGACTTATTCCCTACCAAGTTTATAGATTTGAAAGGAATAATTGGAGATCTAGGAGTGATGAAGATCACGTTAAAACCCAATGCGAAGCCAGTTAAGCAGAGGCCTTACCACCTAAATCCGAAATACAAGGAAACGATCCACTTAGAGCTAGAAAAAATGTTAGTAGTAGGCATCATTGAGCCTATGGAGGAATCTGATTGGGTGAGTCCAATGGTGGTGCAAGAGAAGAAGTAGAAGGATTAGATAAGGATATGCATGGATCTTAGAAAACTGAATGACACTTGTGTGCATTATCCTTTCCCAACTCCATTCACAGATGAAGTATTGGACAATGTAGGTGGCCAGGAAGCATACTTCTCCACTAATGGGTTCTCTCAGCAACACCAAATAAAAGTCGCGCTCAAGGATAGAAGTAAGAAAACCTTCGCGATTAAGTGGGGTTATTTTCAATACACTATAATGTCGTTTGGGTTGAAGAATGCACCTGCTATCTCTTCACGTGTGGTTGTTGCGTCATTCAAGGAATTCATTCATAAGTTCCTGGAGGTATATTTTGATGACTGGATTGTATTTGGGCTTGTTAAGCGCCATGTACTGAGCTTGCGCTTGATGCTAGATACTTGTCGATGATACCATATCGTGCTCAACCTCAAGAAGTCTCTATTTTGTGTTCCTTTTGGGAGCCTATTGGGGCATTTGGTTTGCAAACAAGGGTTGATGGTAGACCTTGTGAAGATCAAGATGATTCTGAACATGGAAGCAGCGAGGAGTGTGAAATAGTTGTGTGCTATTTTGGGACATACGGGATATTACAGGAATTTTATCAAAGGTTATGCCTAGATCAATGGGACGATGGAAAATTTGTTAAAGAAGGATGTCTCATTCTGCTAGAATGATTACTGTAAGAAAATCCTAGATATATTGAAAGAAAAGATTGTTACCGCGCCGATTATAGTCTTTCCGAATTGGAAGAAAAAGTTTCATGTATATGTTGACACGTCATGTATAGCGCTGGGGGCAGTACTAACACAGGATGATGAAGAAGAATTGGACCACCCTATTGCATTCACAAGCCACAGATTATCCAAAGTAGAGAAGAACTATTCCAAGACTGAGCATGAGGGGCTAGCTACGGTGTATGCACTCCAAAACTATCAACACTACTTGCTAGGAGGTCACTTTAAGATGTATGCGGATCAATCCGCGCTAAAGTACCTGGTTAATAAGCCTTTGTTGGGGGGGGTGAATTTGTAGATGGCTCTTATTATTCCAAGAATACGATTTTGAAGTTGTTGTGAAGCCTGGACGAGTGAACGTGGGACCAAATCACCTGTCGTGCATCGAGACACGAGAGGAACCCACTAATTTGGAGGAAGAATTACTTGACATGCAGAGCTTTGCTATGCGCATCGCAGATGGAAATTTTAAGGATATAATACACTTCCGAACAACAAGAACTACATCAAAAGGGCAAAAGACCGAATTAGTGGTGTGCGTGATAGATTTCTCTGTCATTGTTGGGAATCTATACAAGATGGGGACTAATGAGATATTGTGAAGATATGTATCAGAGTTCAAGAGAAGAAGCATCCTCACAGATGTTCATGTGGGCACCGCAGAGGACATTATGTAGGGAGAGCAACAGAGCAGAAGATTCTCTGCATAGGGTTGTGGTGGCTAACCCTTCATCAGGATTCAAAAGCATATTGCAAGGCGTGTGATGTATGTCAATGAAAAGGTAGGCCATCACGGAGGGATGAAATTCCTTTGAATCTGTAAATAACGTTACAACCCTTCAAAAAGTGGGCAATAGATTTCGTAAGACCTATTCAACCCCAAGGGAAGACAGGCGCAAGGTACATTATCATTGCGATGGAGTACTTGACTCATTGGGCAGAAGCATAGCCGGTGAAGGATTGCATGGGCACAACTGCCATGAAGTTTCTATTTGAGCATGTACTGATGTGATTTGGACGTCTAAATATTTTGATGAGTGATTAGGGTAGGCACTTTCTGAATGAAACGATTAGTGTGCTAACGGAGGAATTTCAGGTGTATCACCAAAAGAGCACACCTTATCACCCACAGGCTAATGAGACAGTGGAGGTGTTCAACAAAGTGCTCGAAACTCCACTGACCAAGGTTTGTAATGCTCACCAAAGTGATTGGGACCTAAGCATACCTATAGTATTATGGGCTTATCGAACGAGGTGCAAAAATCTAACAGGACAGACACCCTTTAGGCACAGGGTTGAAGCAGTAATGCCTATGGAATACATCGTTCCTAGTCTACGCATAGTAGCGCTCACAGGGATGATAGAGCATGGAGCCCTGGAAGAGAGGCTCGTGTAGTTGGATGATCTTGAAGAAGAGAGATTTTTGGCTGGATTTCACCAGTAGGTCCAAAAGTAGCACAAAAAAATGTGGCATGATCGCCATATTAAGTTGTGCACCTTTAAGGTGAATGACTTGGTGTTGCTGTATGATAGTAAGTTTGATAAATTTCTAGGGAAATTCAGAATGCATTGCTTGGAGTCATATGTTATTAAAGAGATTATCGACGGTGGCACAGTCCAGCTAGTTAAGTTGTATGGTGATCCCTTTCCAGGAAAGGTGAATGGTGGTCGATTGAATCCATACACATGTGGCCTGGCCATTTGATTAGGCGACAGAAGCATAGCTTAGCACTACAGGTAGCTGGAAGGAGGCATGGGACTATAAAATACACTACCCAAGTTGGGGATCTGCACAATTTCAGCACTACGTGAAGCTAAGAAGTGTCACAGGGTCCGTGACAGCGTGCATATCGTTGTGCTAGTGCACAGGTCTACTAGAAAGTGACCGTTAAAGTCACTATTGACAATTTGATGGTTTGTTTGGTGGGCGGCAGGAATTTAAGGTGAACTTTGTGGCTCAGATTCTTGAAAATATGCCGCCAATCTAGCATTAATGGGCCGAATGTGGGGGCGATGGTCAAATTTGAATTCAAAATGCCCTATAAATTACAAGTGGTTGTCTAGCAAAAGACACTTGGCATTTTAAAAATCCAGTATTTACGTTATCAAGTGTGTATGGACCTTACGAATTTTGAGGCTTTGAGAGCAAGTTCAGTGTTTGCGACATTGCCAACAGAGACACAAGACCTCCTGACTAGAATGATGTCGACACTTGAGGAAGACACGCAAGAAATTGCAGTAGTAGAAGCCCCAGAGAGCATCGGAGCAATAGTGGAGGTCCCTAAATCACCCAGAACATTGAGACCTAAGAAGGATAAGCAGGCTATGATCCCGGTGTGCGTCTCACCACGAAACCCACATAGGCCCAAGCTCACCTTGCAGGAAAATGGGAAGGCCATTAATTTGGAGGCTGATGAGGAGGAATCTGAAGAAATCCTAGTGGATGAGGAGGACACAGAAATAGAAGTTGAAACCTAGGGTGCGGACCCTATTACTGAGTTACTCGAATACATTCCTTTGCACAAGGGCAATGCCAAGGTGCCGAAGGACATAGAGGAGAGCAAGAACTCCCTGTAAACTCTGTTGCTCACAGATGATATTTTTTTTTAGGGGCCGCACTTAGGGTGAGTTCCTATACTGAAGTTTGAATATTGGGACCTTGTGGATCATGAGAAATTTCCGCATTTAGTGACTGAGTAGCTAATGCACCGACGGATTGACGCGACAGCTGGAATGATTGAATTGGAGCTGTGCACGTGGCTCAAGGGTGTAGCAAAAGTCAGGTTGCTAAACCTACTCTGGGTGCTGCATTACCACCACACCCTAGTGACCATCTTCGTCATCAAGCAGATGCTCTTCTTAGTGCATGATGGATGTTTGGGCCTGGAGGAGTCCATTCCCATCATAGATCACTTGATTCATTGGATCACATGGCTACCTTACTTAGGGGAGGATCCTACCAATATATTAGAGGGAAAAGGTGGTGATTTGGCCGTCGCAGAAGCGATGAAGAAGAAGTTCAAGTTGTAGTAGAAGAAGCGGGGATAGGCCATCTCTAGCATTAACAACCCTGTAATCAAAGTTGCATCACAAATTTTAGTAGGGAAGGTGATGTGGAAGTGCTAAATGAATGAGGTGCATGCACCTGTGGTTGCACTAGTGGCCCAATGTGCTAAAGGAGTCCAGTTCAACTAGGCGAATTATCTATGCGGTGAGTTCCTTGCGAACTATTGTGAGATACAGGAGTAGGGCAAGACATTCCACTATGCATGGCTTTTTCTCTTGATTGTATTGGTGGCATGGGAGCTACTCGAAGACAGCCAATTCCCTTTGGTTGCATCGAAACTTCCAGAGGCAGTGAAGTACGCTTCGCTGTGGGCGACTAGGGACATGCAACGAATAAAATAAAGCAAGATATTTTGGATCTTGATGGAGATGAATATCCAGATGGGGATCAATCGCAAGCTATGATTGTTGCCCATAGTATATGCCAGTTCATAGAGCTTTACAGAGTTCAAAGCAGATTTCCACCATGTCTTTATCAGGGTGTGGAAGGACCCTACGAAGACATGGCATAACCTACCATATCTCGCGACTAATGATGTAATTTTCATAGTCCTCGAGTCTTGTTCATCGCAGTGGCGCACTCCAGCAGGCTCCACAATGGAAATGGACAATTCCATCACATAGCGTAAAAAGTAAGAAACCAAGCTCTGAATGGCGTAACTCGTGGAGAAGTACAGAAAGGAAGAAGTAGAGGCTAAGGCTTAGGCAGCGCATGACGCCGCGAAATTAGTGGAACAATAGCAAATAGGAGGAGAAGAGCAAGAAGGACAGAAGTCACCTTTGGCCACGACTAACATAGAAATAGAGACAGAGAAAGGAGGCACAGACCCACAGATGTCGTCCACCCAACTCAAGAATCCACGACTGTGAGAGCAGGCAGTGCCATGAAAGAAAACCAAGGAATCAAAGACATCCTTCGACCCAATCACCCTAACTGAGGGGGATTTGCATGATTTCAGAGAAACGGTGAGGGATGTCACTGTGGAATCCATCCAATAGTTTGAAGAGAAACATCAGTTGGTATTGGGGGCTCTTCGGATAGAGCTACAAGAGTTGTGGATTCACACTCCATAGGCTAGCACAGTGTCCACCAGCCTCACGATTGGCACTTCAGTTGCTGAGGAGATGTTGCGCACAAGGGTGACCAACACGATAATGCTACCAGATGGGGCATTCACTACATAAAAGGAGGTCATCAGGCCCATGGTTAGTAGTCTAAAAGGGGTAGGACTGAATATGGCTGCACTCCTTCGGGAGACACTCTACCTCTTGTGGGATGGAGTCACCGCAGAACTCAGGGCTTGGGAGAGTCGCACTCTATAGGTGATGAGTAAGAAGCACATCAACATTGAGTAATTGGGCCTACAGCGCAATGAGGCAGTGTAGCAGAACAAGAAAATAATGCAGGTAGTGGAGGAAGCCTATCGAATGTTCCTGAGTTAGACATTCAGGTAGAAGAACCGATCGAGGCACGTGTCCACAAGTTGGCCATAGGGGTGCGTGACGCTTGAGAAGAGATTTCTCAGGCTAAGTTGAAGTTGAACCTCTAGATCACAGAATTGCATTTGTGGGATTAGCTCTCAACTCCACCAGAAATTAGGGAATGATGTACCACCATTGTTACAACAACAATAGCGCTTGTCGACAGTGTAGCGGCAAAATGTATTCATCTTTTTGAACAATCATTCAAGGTCCTCACCACCCTATAGGAGGACTTGAATGTAGAACACTTGGAGATAGAGGCACATGAGCTACAGAAAAAATATTATGAGGTTAAAGGGACCACGTAGACGGTTGCCCTTACACAGAGGCTCACACGGATGAAGGAGGAAAAGGTGCTCAAGCAATAGGTGGATGCTACTCAGCATAAAGAAGCAATCTTAAAAGTGCACCTATAGCCATGGATAGACGAGGCTTATGTGATTTTAGCCTCCATTGAAGGAAAGCTTGCACAACTGTAGATAGGTCAACAGAAGATTCAAGGTAGCAGTTCAGCAGCAGTCACCAAGCAACGCATGGAAGAAGTCCAAGTGGTCGCTCAGTGCATGCTGAAGTTGTGGTGATCCAAATGGAGCTGGGAGGTCTTTTTGCTAAGATCTCCACACCTATAGAGTGACTTGAGGGCGAATCATGATGTTTGTGTTGGGGGCCTGTTGGACGTAGGATCCCCCAAGGGCAGTTTTGGGGCTAAAAGCCCATATTTGGGTCATAATTTTGTAATCCAAGTGTAAAGACTCCGTATTTTGTGGTCGTGGAGTGTGTATATGTTAAAGAGTCATAGGCTTGTCTTCCCTTATTTTGGAGATGTAATGTCAGTTGTAAAAGATCTACCTATGGCCTGCGGACCATAGGATTGTATAAATAGAGCTAAGCTCTAAGTAGTTAGAGAAATCACTCAGTGAAGAAACATCGAACATGTATGAGAGATAGCTCTGAAGTAGAAGTCTAAGTCTTGGGTCGTATCATAGGTAGAGGCTTTGTAGTTGAGTGCGTAGAGGCCTAGAAGTCTGCATCTGAGTGCGAGGATCCCTGCAGCTGAGTACGCAGGGCAGTTCGAGTCTGTAATAGTTTGGAATTATCAATAAAGAGAAGTATTCTACAATTTCTGCGTCTTTATTTCTTGTTTATGTATTTAGTTATATTGGGTATGAATTTCACTTATAATGCTTATATGATGCATAAATATATGTAATTGTGTTGGTTAAGTGAATGCAAGTAAGAACATCTATTTACGAAAATCTAAGATTTTTTAATAAGACAAGTAAGATACTTAGCTTAGTTTGGGAAATATTGCAGCTCACTACCCTAGCAATGCGAAAGTATATCAGCCCTAGGTTAGGGCTCCATGAAAGCCAATTGTACCCTTCTGTGGAGTTATTGAAGGGTGGAAGATAGGGCTAAGTAAACTGCATGAAGATAGGTATAGCCAGAATAAACTAACATCACATCCATCTCAAGTGTGCGAAAACTTGGTTCTAGCATCCCCCCATACTGCTTTGGGTGAGACTTTAGTCCACGCTCCGTAAGCTGATGCTGAAAAGGCTAGTAGTGTAGGGATTTGTTTGGCTAACTAATGCTAAACCTAGGTTAGGCCCCCTTAAGACAACAATTAGGCCAATATGTTAGGCCAATCCCTTAGTAATTCCGATGGTATTATTTGATGGGATCAAATATCCATTATTTATCTCATTACTATGGGCCAATACCATGGTAAAGATCCCTGGTATTCATAATACCAGGGTATGGAAATTGTAGAAGACTTCTCTTCACAACACCTACATATGTACGTGGCTTTTCTTCAAAGGACCCGCATATACATTCCTAAACTTCACCTTTATCATTCTTTTGTCTCTAAAATAATATTCATTTTTCCATCTAACTTGTAGCATCTTATTAAAGTATCTATTATTGGGAGAAAGTGATTTCTTTTGAAAATTCATCTTCTTTGGATGTTGATCTGGTTGACTTCTTATCTCTTTGATAGGAATTTCAGATTTCATAATGTTATCATTCAATGTCCTTGTAGAAGCCTATAAGCTAGATTCTCCTTTTACATTTTGATGAAAACCAAGACCAACTTTAATGGAGGGATACGTTTGACTACTAAGAATATTATCCAAAATCTTAGTACTATCTTGAAATCTCAAATCTTTATCTTTTTCTTTTAATTTACCTTTTATAATGTTTACCTCAACCTCCATTATTTGGTATTTCTCTTCCTTCTCTAGATAATGCTTATTCATTCCTTCTTTAACATTTCTTCATTCTTCCACTTGCTCCTTTAATTTAAGAATCTCTTTCTTCAGCCCATTCTCTTGTTCTTCAAATGCTTGAAGTAGCTCTTCATTCTACTTGTCTAGTTTTTCAAGATTTTCTCTTAAACAAACGATCTTAGCTTTAATTGTTGGGTTGTGTTATATTCTTTCCACGACTAACCTATGTAGTGAACCGAGGGGTTAGAGGGGGGGCGGAGCCCCCCCTTCATCGCGTCGATTATGTAGTGGGGGGTGGTAGCCCCCCTTGTCTGGGGGGGTTGAGGTTGGTGGGTAGCGCCCCAGGAAAAAAAAAATTTGGACCCTATATTAGGTTAGGCGAACCTACCTATGGTTTTCAGTCCATGGTTTTGGACACGATGGTTTTCGGTCCATGGTATTGGATGCTTCGGCATGTATAAATATGTAGTTGTTAACATTGAAAGGAACATAATGAAAAATCAAGCTGGTAGTCCCGGTTTTGGGATCCAGGGGAAAATCTCTGTGCATATGTGTTTGATGTGTTATGCTCTTGCATTGTTTATTTTCTTTGTTTTAGAATTCGTATGCAGGTAATTTATGTACAGGGTTAAAACCTACATTAATGCCTTCAAAAAACTATTTATATTCTACTTTAACATTCATTGTTTTAACATGATCCCTGTTATAACATGCCTGTAGCTTATCCTTAAGATTAATAATCCTTTTCAAAGTAAGATTGAGTTTTCTTCTAAGAATAAGTACTTCCTCTATTTTGTCTTCCTTTGAACCACTATTTTCTTTAGAAATAAGGTTACCTGTTGGTTGTTCTGGTGAAAAATCTACCTTTTTTCTTCCTTCATGGATTTCCTTAAGATTATCCCATACTTCCTTTGTAGTTTCATAGTGCATAATATTTCCTAAAGTTAAATCGGGTTGTTATAAACGATCACATTAAATGCTATAGTATTCTTTCATAATTCTTCACCTGGTAGAGGGGATTTAGTGCAACCATTACATATGAAATACCAAACATAAGACCCTTGGTTCATTAAATTTTACTTAATTTATTATTTCCATTCCTTATAGTTATCATTACTTAGCATAAACATATATTTGTTATCCATTGTTTCTAATTTGTTTTTTTCTTCTTCTTCTAGAGCCATCAACTTGCTTTCACTTTTACCCATGAAAGCAAGCTCAATTGATTCATTGTCATCCTCACTATCATAATTATTATATATTCGAGGAAATGGTTTACAATTAGTTAGAAAAAACCATACCCGATAATTCTTTGTTATTGTCTTCTCATTCTTGACTAATAAAAAGCGGGCTGCTCCCAATGCTAATATTTGCTAACGTCTATAACTATCACTACATATGCTATATCATTATTACTACCATAGTTTTTTTTAACTCCTTCCATTGAGTTATCTTCTTCTTTCCCATCATCCTTGATCCACTCCAAGTGGTTAAGCTTCAACAGAAGTGACATGCTTTGATTCAAATTGTTGGGAAAAATACTATGAGGGGGATGAATTAGTATTTTAAAGCTCACTTAATCCTTTCAATTTCTTATTCAGACTTCTATATGCTACTTTAATTGAGTAAAAAAATCTATGTACATGACTATGTTGAAGGAAAACTGCATATATCTAGTTAAATAACTTTTCATATATTTCATCATATGTTCTACCTTAACCAGTGCATCATTACTTAATTAGACTTTAATTAAATAGTAATCATGAGAAATAAGAATATAATAAACCATCACACATAAGAAACAAAACAACACATGAGGACACTAGGATTTTTAGGTGGAAACCCATTGTGGGAGAAAACCACTATTGTCATCATCTCTATCTTCATCTTGTTATTATAAAGGAAAACATCTTACAATGTTCTACTAGCACATACTCATACCAGTATGCAGTCATCCACCTACAAAAGGCTACAACATTCTCTCATTCCCTAGAACCCACTGGAAGGGAGCTCCAACCCCTTGATCTTGTTCACCGACACCTACTAGAAGGGATCTCCAGCCCATTTATCAAATTTGTGAGCTACCACTAAAAGGAAGCTAAGACTTCCTCATTGAATGTTGCAACCCTCATCAACTCTGTGGAACATGTTGCATAATATTTCACACTAGATCTAATGGACTCTCAACATCAAACTTGTAGGCCATGTTTCATCGTATTTTTAGACTGCGCCCACTTCCATCATTTAAGGCCAATATCAAGTAACAATTTTGAAACCAAACACTGAATCAACTCACCCAATAATGAACTAACTGAATCATCAAATCAATCACTAACTCTCAATCAACTATTGTAACCATGTAACACTAATCCAGAACATATCATATCAATGTACAGTTACGTAACAATAAGTAAAACATTGTGACCCATCATAGAAACCAACAGTTGTTACTACAAACCCTGATCAAGCATACATCATATTATATACACTATTATTCTAAGTCATACCCACATATGTACATGCTTTCCATGAAGCATATCTATGTATAGATCTCAACACACTGATAATTGAATCTGCCTTACTATACCACTAAATTAGTCACTCAATCACATATTAAAACCATCATAGATTACTGAGCCAAATACATATCACCATATATCAGTATCATTGCAATTCATCATTTCAATCCACAATCAGTTCAACCCAACCAGTACTATCAAACACAAATTATCATAAGAGATACTTTAGCGACAGAAAACATCAAACATAATAGAACAACTCGTACTGCAAAACCATAATAGATGTATGCAACTATTATAAATCACTTCTACGTATGTACACACCTAACATTCACCACACCTGCATACATATCTTTCCATACTACAGAATATATATGCAACTACCCAAAAGTAGATATGTGTATGTATGCAACTTCTCAATGCAAAACCAACGTACATATCAGTAATAACTAAGGCATATCTTCATTGCACAACACAACATCTGTCAAACCCAAATATCGACCTAAAAATTGTTATAGACACACATCATAATGTCATCATCACAAATCTATCAAACCATAAATAGATTATTCAATATGTGGTCATTTCAAATCTATTAGATCTGATCCATCTCTGTGCTCCCTGGTGCACACCTAATTCAGATGAAGTCATTCATAAATAATCCATCACATGCACACACTAACACTTGATCTCCATCTCCTGATATAGTATAAGCCTTAGTCAATTCCTTAGGCCAATCCCTTAGTAATCCTGATGGTATGGTTTGACGGGATCAAATATAAAAAGTAAGAAAACTTTCTGTAAAAATCACATCATTAGAGTTTTGTCGATACGTTTGGAACCATCCAGGGTGGTTCATCATCAAGATAATATGAAAAACAAGATCTTGGCATCAAGTTAACTAGAAGAAGAGAAAAACTTTTAACCCTTATAATATAACAATTAGATTTGACTAAATAAATAATATTTTCATATAAAGAAAACTGTTAGATTTGACTAAATAAATAATA
>APFE030066174.1:367889-404816 GCA_000404065.3 Pinus taeda
ATCTCTATTCAGATTGCTTGGCCTCCTTTCAATCTCTATAGCTTCCCTAAACTTATGGGGATCAAATATCTGTTCATTACTATGGGTCAATACCATGGTAAAGACCCTTGGCATTCATAATACCATGATACACAAATTGTACACAACTTCTGCTCATCATACATGTGTATGTACATGGTTTTTCTTCATAGTACCCCTGTATACTTTCCTAAACTTCACCTTTATCATTCTTCTATCTTTGATCTAATATTCCTTTGTCCATCTCACCTGTAGAATTTGCATATCCATCATGTTGACATCTTTATCAAGTAGGTTTCCATCGAGGACAACACATTAGTCATAATGGCAACATTTTTTTCCTATTTTGGTTTCGAGGGTAAAATATTTGTGTCTTGTGGTGTATTTTAATTTCCACACTCATCGTATTATTTTTTAGTTTGATAATGGTGGCATGATCTCCTCATTATTATTTTGAATGAGTTTGCCATTTTAAATCTCAGACTGTTGTATTTGATGATGTTAAAATCTAATGGTTGCTAGGATTATGACATGGATTATTCATTCTTGTTTTCTCAAATAAATGGCAATGATCACCAAGTTAAATGGACCATGGTTTTTGATATGATAAGTCTCATATATGTAGATTTCAACAATTTATTCAGCATAATTATGGATTTACTACTCATAATTCATCACTGTGAATCATTTTTTCCTTCGTTCGATAAAATCCAATAGCAAGAAGATGTAAGTTGCCCGTCTAGGGTGTCCAAGATATCAAGCAATTGCCATCACAAATTCATTTAATTTCCATATGGGTTGCTAAATTGGGATTGTTAAGAGCATGAATGTTAGGAAATTTTTTCCTTGAACAACATTTGGCTCTATCTTTTGTTTATTTCACCTCTTTTCTAGGCATGTTGCCTTAGCTAGGGCCAAGTGCATCCCTTGAGACAACATAAAAATCTATATAGGTTGCATGCAACCATACAAAAAATTTAATTACCATAAACATCACTACTATCTATTCTAGATTTTGGGGCTCTTTATTTTCTAGTGGATATTAAGTTCACTAGGGAGAACTCTCATAAGCTAAAATAATCCTTTATTGATCATTGGCCCTTATTTATAACCAAAGTTCCAATATGAAAATTAACTAATCCTAAAGATGATGTCAACTCATTGGAGATGAAATCAATGTAGCATGAAGTGCATTTATTATTATCTAGATCAAATTTCAAGAAAAACTTAACCTTGAAGAAGAGAAATTTTCTACATAATATATAGTCATTGTTGGAATCATATATTATTATGGATTAACTCCTTTTGTTTATTTTGATGCAACATAGAAAGGAAAACTCTTGAAACAAAGAAATCTTCCCAAATCGACTACTAAGAACCGGTACTAAGAAAGAAATCTACTCTGCTATTGGAGTTGACCTGCTGAAGGGATTTTTTATTTTCTAGTGAAGAAAGTATAATCATTTACATGGTTTGTATAGGAAGAATTGAATGATGAGAGATGATAATGATTCCATTCTAGGGAATAATAGTGGATCTATAGAGATTTTCCTCCTAACATTTCAGGAATAAAACAAAGGGGATGTCCACAAGAAATTGGTGTTCTAAGATTGAAACATAGGTTTATTACTCACCTTCTCCAAGAGAAGAAATTTTGACTAAATCCAACATTTTGTTTTTCTAATCAAATTAGAGAGAAAAAAAGTTTTTCTAGTTAGTTGCACAAAAGGGAACTGTTGAATCTGAACCACCATGAATAACTTGAATGCTCTAAGAGAATACCTCCAAAAATCCAATCAATAAATTTCATTTATATTTAATTTTCTAATCCAGTTATGATGGCATATATTTGAATCACATTGTCTGGCTCCCAGTTAATACCTGATTATCATGTCCTTTTATTGTTGGATGTCAATGATAGTGATTGTTGTATTAAACCTTGTGTAGAAGCAATTTTGGAGGTTGATCTTTGAAATCTTTACTATGTAAGCTATGTGCAATAGTTTCATGGATTTAGCAAAATTATCAAACTTTTACTCTACCAAAAATGTAGCTCCAACTATCCCCTTTGTTATATGCAAGTGAAAATAAGAAAAAATAATAGTTACCTACAACCATCATTATATGAAAACCCACCATTTTGCATTTCGTAGATTTGGTGAGTCACTCCTCTTTGTTGGGAATTAGTATGACCACAATAAGTAGTCAACCAGATCTAAAGATTGATATCTTTGTACAAGTATAATAACATATATAAGATATTATTAACAAAATATTATTCATATTAGAGATTATTATAGGCTTTAACACCTTTCCTCCTAAAGGCTAGACTGAAATTACACTCCCACTAGAGGAGGAACTTGTACCAAAAAAACAACCAATTAAATTTCATGAGGAAATCAATTATTTCAAAAAGATTAAGGAAATTTAACTAACCAAATTAATACTTGAATAATTTTATATTCAAGCTTTGGACCATTTGTTTTCTAGCTAATAATGAACCCCCATCCCAAAAAGAAGCAAGTTGAATTTAACCTTGTGAAATTGATTATGTAAGGAAATGTTTAAGGATTTACTTTAGTAAAGATCACACAAACTTAAAACACAATTGTCTTTAAAATGTGCATTTTTTGTATGTAAATGCATGTCAGTGTTTGCATATTTGTGTACCATCAGTATGTGTGGGTTACCAAGTTAGAGTTACTGTCAGGGTATTTCATTGCAAACTATATACTTTCTTTCCAAATCACGATGACTAACAATTAAATTCATTTTTCTTGGGTCTCTGACATACTTGGAAAGTTTCTACATCTTATGGATGTGTTTAAAACTTTAATGAATTGATCTCTCAATGTGAGAACATTGGTATCAATTCTATCTAACACCTAATAGGTGTCTTAATTTCACAGCATGCTATATGTGATTCTCTTATATTTTCTTTTGAAATATTTGCATGTTTTTTCTTAACATAGTTGCATGACTATTATGAAGATGGTTTCCATGTTGGCGTGTTAAAAAACAGTGAGTTTTTATCCCGACTCTACTCTAGATTATCTTTTCACCTAGTTGATATTGAATGCATTTTCCTCTATGCTCTAAGTCTAGATTAGAGAAGCATACAATATTCCTGTTAGTTTCTAATTTCTAATTAGGTAGTGCAACTATTATAGATTCATTGTGGGCATATGGATCTCTTCAAAATCTTGTAAATATGGAGAAGGATAGGGAAAAATAGAGAGAACATAATTGAAAGAGGGAGAAGATAGAGATAATGGAAGAGATAGGGAAATGGATAGGGAGAGAATTGATAAATCTATAATATATGTTTCCATATATTCATACATTCACAAGGTTTCCTTACTCCCAAACAAGGAGAAGTATATGAATAAGACAATTTCTTAGTTGGATTTGTCACTATGAACGATGTACTCTCAGCTATCATTTGCGTCCAAAAAATAAGAAAATTCTATTTTAACCTTTAAGCTATGTTATTTGGACTATTTTAAAGGTAATATTTCTTTTTGATTCAACTCAAAAATATCTTAACGTTTTTCATTTTAGATTATGAACTTGTTGCTAGGCTTCATTTTATGTTAAACCAAATGTCCAATTATCTTGCAGTATCCCAAGCCTCCTTTTGAGTCACTGCACTGATCTTGCAGCTATGTGTTAAATGATATTTGGGTATCAATTATATCCAGTACTGAGGATTATTCCTTCAAGCATATGTGCAAGAACCATTTTGAGAAAAGTATTCTTTCGCTATGAATATTACAAGTGTGTAGCTAATTGACATTTGTTGTGTTCTTTCTTGATGTACAAAGTGTTTTAGGTAAAATAATGTCATTACTATGCTCTTTATCATGGGATATCTTGTATTGGATGATGGTGAAAAATTACATCCTTTTTTATTATTATCATATTTGAATGGGATATGTTGCTGATGTCTACTTTTATTACAACAAACTTTGTAGAGGAGTTGCTGGAAAAGATGAAGGATGGTACTGCTAGGCAAGATGACAAAATTAGAATTAAAGACTACTTGACAGGTTTTTTTTTAATTCTGCAAATATATTTTGCAGTGAACCTTATGAATTACAAGTAGTAGTAATTTTCCTTGCACAATCTATTCTCATTCTTATTTTCTTATTTATCACTCTAAATTTAAGGTGCTTAGAATGCATTTATGGTGATCATGGGCTTTGTGTCATTGATTCACTACAAAAGAATATGGTTGTTTCTTTGATTTCTATATTGATCTATCTCAAGCAAAAGCAATAACAATGAAAAAGATGTTGTACTGACATGATTGAGGTGTGGGTTGAAGTTTATGCTAATAAATATCACAGATCACTTGGTCATCGTAACTTTTACTTCAATTAGCAAGTTAAAAAGATCTAAGTGCAATGGGTTAGATAGTCATTATTTTCTAATATCTTCATATCTACTATAACTTCTTTAACTTGTAATTTTTAATTTTCCCCTTAAGTGTATCTTTGAAATTTTTTGGGGTAGATGTACCTATAAAGAGTGTTAAATTTTGTTAGGATTTTGAGGTTTCCCTCTTACTCATTTTATGGTAGGGAGTACTATTGAAATTAAGATAAATGGTTTCTTATTTTTCTTTGTTTGATTTATAAATATCATTACCATTGTGTCACATAAAAGAATATGTATTGATTCTTGCTCCTACTAATGTAGTTCAAGATTTTTGGATTGTTGTTATATGAATTGTCTCTAAAAAGTCCTTTTGTAGCATTATACTTTCATTGATATTAAGTAAATATTGTATCATTAATTTCTTATAGATATACGGAAAAGTATTTTATCAATTGTTATTCATATCTTCTAGTAGAGGTTAAAGAAATAAATGATAATAAGTGCAAGGAAGGTGATATACTTCTTATTATTATTGCTAGGAACATAAGGTTGATAATCCCCAATTTATAATTTGAATATCCCAACTTTGACATTCATGAAGGTATATAAAATTATAAAGTACTCTTGTAATGAGGTATGTACACAATGGATCAATTTGAAAAAGTGATGAGGATATGTACATATTTCTTAGAGCCTATCCTTGGTGTCCCTATGCCACCTCATGGTGTAGAGGACACAGAGGAGACAGTGGAAGTGAAGAAATATTTTGCAAACATTAGTGTAGCAAGTATAAGAGCCAATATTGGAAACAAAAATGTGAAACATCAAACTTCCAATGGTAATGGTGAGGAAAATTAATAATGGGAATAAAAATATCTGCGACAGGTAGAATGGAAAATGGTGTGAGTGCCATCAAGGGAGATGATGTTCATGAAACGTCAAAAATAGACATAAAAGTGAGGGTGGAAAATTGCATTCCATTGCACCTCATGCTAATCAGATTCCTGGTATAGCCACGTAGGTTGCTTGCATTGAAAAGTGAAATGACTCAAATTTTGTGATTGTAGATCAAACATAGTCAAGTTTAGGATGATTTCGGTTGGATCATGTGTGATGGTAGAATACTTATCCCATGTATGGGAGACACACTGCTTCAAGAGACTTAAAATTTATTAGAATAATTTGACTTTAACAAGTAGTGTAATATAAACAATGTTAATTTTTTTCTACCTATTTTGTTGTTTTTGTCTCTCATTTTGAGATTGATTATCAGATACTACTTTTGAAGTCATATAAACTAAGCCTGGGCCACAGCCAAATCCTAGAGCCAAAGTTAGAGTTGTAGCTATAGATATACTCATGTTTTGTAAGCGTGATTTGGTTTGTGGTCCTCCTTAAACCACCAATTGGTAGAAGAATTATTTCTTCTACCAAACAATAGTTTGTGGTTAAATTTAAAGCACCATTTCAAAATTTTGTGGTCATATTTAAACCATCATTAGAGAACACTTCCATTTAGCAGAAGAGATCGACTTCTAACCAAATTCTGAACTATTCTAGGAATTGCTTCAAGTTGACTTATAGAGTTAGTGGTCAACTTTCATCCACCACCAATAGAAGGAGTCTTATTCTTCTATCATTTTGGTTTGTGATATTCCTTAAACCACCAATAGTAGAATACTTTATGGTATTCCTTGAACTATTTGAGGAATTACTTCAAATCGAGTTCTAGATTTGGTGGTCAAATTTAGACCACCACCAATAGAAGACTTATTATTTTATTACTCCATTTGGTTTGTGGTCTTCCTTAAAGGACCATATTTAGAGAGCTCATCTAGCCATTGGCTACTATCCACCTTCATATTCCGTCTCTTCTTGGACTCGCATACACCTATTTAGATAAGGTTGGGAATGTTGAACACCTTATCTATTAAGGTTGGTGTGAAGGAATATTAACAACCATAAGGAGTCCAAGAGGCCTCTTATAATATTGAACCAATGGTCACACATCATGTATTTATATGTGTATCATTTAATAAAATGGATTTCAAGTTTATCTAATTGTCTTTTGTATTCTCATGTGTCTAACAATTTCAATGCGACAAAATCCTAGTCTTATTCTCTCACAAGAACCACAAGAAAAAGTCATCCATTCGCTCCTCTAAGGTCTCTCCCAAAACCTAGATTTATTTATCTTATTAATTTAAACCCTAACATAAATTAATTCCTTTCATCTACAAAAGAACCCTAATTCTCTAGACAAGAGAGAAAAGTAAAATGAAGTAGTACAAGGGACAAGTTTTTTATAGTTTTTAAAACTCTAATACAGTTATTTGATTTATATGATTAATGAAAATACTTTTCCCTACATTTACATATATGATAGGTGAGGAAGGAAAACTTTAATAAAGTGTCCAAGGTCCACAAATAGGCAAGTTAACTAATCACTAGATAGGTCCACATGTGAAGTGCTCCAACTCTATGGTGTACATGTTCATGACGTAAGGGTCTTTAGGTGAGCACTTCATAATAAGGGTCCAAGACTCTTCTCTAAATGTCTCTAATTTTCCAACACTACCTCCTAAGCCATGTTCTCCTCTAGGTCCACTGCACTAAAATGAACACTCCTTAACCCAAGCATACTCAAGGCATGCACAAGCGTCCATGTAAACATCCAAATAACCCCATGCTACATAGGGATAAATTCCTACTTCTAAATTCCCAATGCTCTACTCCTAAATTCCCAATTCTCTACTCCTAAATTACCAACTGTTCTTCAAATAGGTTTTCAACCCAATCAAGCAACTAAACCCTCCAAGTGTGCTTCATGAAGACTATAAATATGGTACATCGGTCTCCAGCCTCCAATATGTATATTTTTTACAATAAAACTAATTATCGTAAACACACCATGTACTCCACACCACATGAAACACCTTGAAGCACGACGCAAACACTTTCATACTAAGCGTAAAATCTAACACTCCCTCACCCCAAAAGCTAGTACTCCCTCTTTACAAGTAAAGTGTTTTCACTAAAAATAGTCTTATCCCTTTACATTTCAACCAAACTTACCATCAAATATGAATTTCTTGTAGTCTTGTGATCATCCATTGGCCCCTTCAAAGGGATGGTCTCCAAAAATCACTCTCCATCATCATGGAATCACAACATGCCTCTTTAAAACAAATAGAAGGCTAACATATTTAAGTATCCAATGCAATGTGCTTAAAATATTTCCTATGGGTTATTTTTATTGAATATATAGAGGCTACTACATGCTTATGTGCATCTTAAATTGTTTTATTAATCCATTTTGGATTCTTGTGCATTGGAGTATAGGGTGAGGATATGTCCTTCTTCAAGCTCTTTTTTATGACACTTGACCTCATTTATTTGTAGCCTTTGAATTTTAATTTGGAACAACCAACTATTTACAAGATACCTATTATATAAAGGACCACACAACCCCTTCAAACTCACATCTAAGTGAACCATAGAGTTACACCATGGTGGGATATAGATCTTGTAGCCTTTAAAGGTCTCATTATATCCAAAAAAATGAGATATTATCATAGCACCTTGAACTTGACCCTAGACAAGGGCTTGATGATTTGATAATTTTAAGGAAAATAACCTTAAGTAATTAGCAACCCTTCCTTAACTCCATCATCCCTCAAGTCAACTTTACTGGTACAATCTTTAGACACCACATCATTAACTATTTAGGACTTATTGAAAATATTTTATACATGACCAAGACAAGTGGGTCAAATCTCTCAAAATGAAAAATATCAAAATATGTACAAATCTCACCCATATTGAAATACCAAGTTCGTTGTGCAAGAAACTGCCAATATAGCACTCTGAAAAAACTATACATGTGGGTATCTTTCCCATGCACCTAAAATCATTCAATAATTTAACCAACATGCCCAACAAGGTTAGCTACCTCTTTTCAAGAAAATATTATAGTAATTGGAGTAAGAATCTTCTCATAGTCAGTTCCATCTTTTTTAGAGAAACCAGCAATGCTTTCTTCGTACATGTCAACAAACACGTCAGTGGAAAGCTTTAGAATCAATCATTGATATCACAGTAGGTTTTGAACCTATCTTCATGGCATCTCTTCATACATGATTTTCATAATCTTACTGATGGCCAACCTAGTTCCTCCTTGTACACAGAAGCATCATAGGATCAACAATTACCTTGTAAAGGCCACCATCTTGCACACCTCTATCTAAAGTACTTGGATTAGCTAGATAAAGTACTTGGAGTGGCTAGACTACAATCATTGATAGTGCATTATTCTCCTTCATATGCAACTCTATACTGAAAATATATCATAGAAGAAATTGAAAATAGATTTTTCTTCAAACCAAGATTAAACAAAAGATCTTTCAACTCAACCAATGGTCTATATAATGAAATGGGGCCCACTTCTTCAATAGGATATGTAGTATCATCACCCAACTTCACTATACTTCCCTTTTCCTACTCCTAAACCATGTTGAAGGGTGCAAGTCATTTCTCGATAACCCACTATTCATATACCACTTAACACTTGACATCTTGTTGGAAGATAAACTAGATAACATGGAGAAGTGAGTCTCAAGCTAGGACAAAAGCACATCCACTCTTGCTACAATTATTGGACTCCCTACAACATAATTTTTGGCCTTCCCATCTTATTCTTTGGACATTGGTTGGCATAATGTCCCTTCTATTATTTATATTTTTACTCTTTCCTATATTTATTTTAGCCTTCAACTTTGTTATTACCACATGTTTTCCATCTTCTGCCATGGCTTTTGGTGGGGTGATATTTATTGTGCTTATTTTATATACAAAATTGGGATTATTTAGGCACAAAGTGATTCACATCTCTTCAAAATGATCCACAATTACTAGTTTGGATATTATATATATTCTAATGTATCTCAGCCTCAAGACAAACTCTAGAATACTAACATTACATTACTAATAGTTTATTGTATTTTCCATGATCTTTATCAAAACCTTGTGGACTTTCTCATAACGTGTGTGGATGATGTTTCCACCTAATATTTTTTATCCAATAATTTAATTTTATATTCAGCGACATTTAGATTAGGAACATCTTCAGTCTGAAACATATTCAATCAAACAAACTTATTGCACCAAACCTTATAAGAAGTTGTTAATTACAGATTTCCAATTTGAAACTCATGCATATAGCCTATGATTTATAAAATTTCTAACCTCATAATATCAAAGTAAATGCAACCATCCAAATTCCATTCACCATGATCAAAATAATTTTCTTGTTACCACATCATGACATAATTGTTGATATTCCCTACAACTAACTCTCTAGATTCATTTCCCAAAAATCTTGAATTACTGTCGCTAGTGCTAAAATATATCTCTTGAGTATTATTTGGCAACCTGGTGGCTTTAAGTCAACATTCTATGGGCACTTTGTGGTTCCCATTAGCACTGGTGGGTACCTTTCTATGCTTCCAATAGGAACTTGGTCGACACTTGATGGGTTGTTAGTCCTCAACAAATTACTAATGGAAACCCTTGAATTTTTAGTATGGTCTCGATTCCTACCTATATTTTTCAAATCATGTATCTTCCATACATATTACTCAACTATAGCTTGCAAGGAAAAATTATTATGTCTCTATCTATTTATGCCATTCCTCCTATGCCTTCTCCTTAATTAGTGTAATAGAAAATTCTTCCTCCAAGTCTTTAGTGTCTTCTTCCCATAACATAAAATTATTCCACCAAGCTTTTAGTCTCTTCTTGCAATAACATGTTTTCAGGAATTATGTTATGTGATATTATTGCCACTTATATGGGTCTCATATACTTCCTGTAATTGATTAGCCAAGAATGCAGTAGCATCTACCTTTATCCTATGTCATATTTTCTTGTTGTGCATCAGCCTCCATGTTGGGATTTAAATTAGCATTTGATAGGAACCTAATGTTTCTTGTTAGTATTTGGTGGATGCTTTTTGGGTTTCTTGTGGGTACTTTTTTAACAATTGACACTTAGAAGGTTCTTAGTTTTCAACAAATTTATGATGGAAACTTATTGAATATTTAATGTTATTTTGGGTCTTACCTATACATTTTACATTCTTTTTCTTATGTGCAACCTTACCCACCATAACTAGGAAGTATTGAAATTTAGATTTCCATAGACCACCATTGTTTCCTCTTATTTCCAGGACACTTTCTAGTCGTGATCTCAGACGTCACAAAATTTTATCATTTGAGGTAATTTCATCAAAAGTTGCAAGCTCAAGAAATGTGTCCTGGAGATCAATGTATAAATCCCCAAGTTCTCTTGGAGCATCCCCTACCACTTCCTGAGTGTCAAAATCCATAAGCACCTTGTTTTTACCTAGCACATAAAGGTATCCTACCTTAACAGAAGAAACCAAGTTCCTACAAAGGATATCAACCTTCATAGCAACATGCTTCAAATCTATAGGGGACTGATCCTTTGCCGCTATTTGGGAAATAAAAGGGTTTCAAATCCATCAATAAGGCATGACCACTCCATAACTCTATCCCAGCTCTTCCTCTAAATCCAAATCTATATCATATAGACATTGTTAATGATATTATCGTTGAGTAAAAGGAGGCATTGCAGCAAGTTCAACCATTCCTCCATACCTCTTTCTCAGAAAGTTTTCACGATATCTTTTACAAATTTGTATAATTTTTACATGGAATTCATCTTTTAATTCCTCTACATCAAAAACATCCACATCCTACATATTGATGTAAAATAGCCCCTTCAATATATTTTCATCATTATTCAGCAAGTTCACCCCACTTTGGAAACACTAGAAGATAGCCTTGGTCTCCTTGTCAATACGAAAATACTGATTAAGGAAGAAAAAATACCACAAATGGTAATTAATATTTAAATATCTATGAAATTTAAATGAAATAAAGGAGACTACTAAAATATGAGAAAATTAACCATAAAAATGAAACAAATATGACCTTTTGGAAAACAAACCTTCTTGTTGAATATTGTTAAATTACTCAATGTAGGATTTGGAACTCATAACAACATATATTGTTGCTCCATCCTCTAAAAACTCCCCAATCCTTCAAATCCCATCAATACATAGAGGTAATTTGAATCTATATACACTATCATCCACACTCCATCAGTGCCTTTGGTCCCTGCTACATCAAGAAGGGAACCATACATATGGTTTAATAAGTAATAATTTCCACTACTTTTCTTTCTGATTGATGAGACCACCATGATTTTACCATTCATTAACTTAATATGGCATGTTATGAGCCAAAGTGGAGCAAGTTTGCTAGGGATATAATATCTATGTAAATGTGATGTGGCGGTATTTGAAGACCATCAAGCAAGGATGTATTACATTATTTTTAGCCTAAGCTATTTGAATGGGTACAAGACAAATAAGTTGATAGATCTAGTTTCCCAGCGACCTCTTTTTATAATAATGGAACAAGGCATGTACACCATTTGAGTCCCAACTTTTAGAATGATAGCCTGAAACTAAATCTTGAGATTTGAAAAATCATTTTCTTTTTGTTTCTCTAACTGCTGAAGAAAAAGCTATAAGTATTCTTCATATTTTATTTTCCTGTCATCTTCTCCAAGCATAATTTTTTACTTCAACAAAACATGGAAGGTAATATCCCTAATACTTCATCTACAGAGTGCATAATTAACAACATACTTATAAATAATGTGATACATGTAGTCTAATGTAGTACAAGTCTTTTGAGAATCATGGTCCATGCAATATTTACAAGCTCCTTTTGAATCTGACTTGTGTTTTGCTAATTCTTGAAACTTCAAAACTTTCGTAGCTAAAAATAGATTTAAGATATTAGAAGAAATAAATCTAGTAACAACACCAGAGTACACAAGGTGAGTTTGACAACCATAGTATATAAGCTTCATCTAGAAATCACCAACATCTTTAACTATTTTATCCAAGGAAATGTTCTCCAAAAAGGACATGACATCACCTAGCACGTAATATTTGAGCTCAAACTCTGATGAAGCCTTGCTTGAGAAGTTTTTTGAGCATTTTCTTGAGACTAAGATGAAATACATTCCTCTATGTGATATGAACACATTATAGACAACTGAAAAATAAAGAGAAAAGAACCATCCCCCAAAAGACATGAAGTTAGAAACCTAAAGAGAGAGTAATGTGCTTAGGTTTCATCAAAGGTTGATGATGAGGTTCTACCACCATAACTTTGTTCATGTCTTCTACTAGAATCAATCCTAGTTTCCCTAGAATACACTGCATCCATATTATACTTGTACTCCCATAAAAAAATTCCAACATAATTTCAACACTTCTACAGTCTACATTCTGGAATGGTTCATCAAACCTACATATTAAAACCTTGGATACTTGAGCATCATATAAAGCTAGGAATAATGTACATTCTTCAAAAGATACCAATTAAAAACCCTATTTAAATGTGCGAATAGGATTTCTCCCACGCATAAATGGTCCTCCTTTGGGGACATGTACAAGTTCAACATATTAAGTACTTTGTCATGGATAAAAACCAACAACTCACCATATCTCTGAAATACCACCTTTTTAATATCTTCTATATCAGGATCACAACACACTAATTCAAATTGTTCTGTGAAATATGGGATAATGCAATGCATGGAATTTGAATTTAACTCATCTAAGTTCGTTTTCTTTGGTGCCATCTCTACAATCATATATTGTATATTGGGCTTTTCCTATTCTAAACATGAAATTTGCAAGCATGCCTCCAAAGTCCCAAGCCTCATATTTTACCTTCCAATAGAAAAACTCTCAATATATGCAAAGCACTCTTCTTTGGGATATATTTTCCTTCGTTTGAGTAAGAAACTTTTCCCATTCATTTTTTAACTGCTACTCCTAACGCCTTTTCGCTACCTCTTTTTCATATTCAATGTTTTTCTTAATCCAGAGTAGCATCTCTTTCCTAATCATTGACAACACACTTTGGTTGAATTCTTCTTTCAAATCTCCATAGATGGATGGACAAAGGTCCTTCCATTTTTCAATGGTAAAATCAATGTTGCTCGAGGGGACATAAAGGTTTAAATTAGAAAACTTTCTTTTCCATTCCAGATATGAATCTTACAACTCTGGTGAAAGATCTACTTTCACAAATTCTAATTCAGCCAAAATAATATCAAGGCTAGTAGAAGTAAGAAAAATCTTCATATCGTAAATATCAAAATTCTTTACTTAGTCAAAAGTTTCATCACTTATGAGGAAAGCCAATAGAAGTTGTTTTCCAATCAAATATATTTCGGTAATCAAAATTTTCTCATCAAAGGGCTTACGAAAGCTCTTCATTTGCTCCAAAATGCCATTGCTCATAAGGAAATCCAAGAAAACAATATTATGTGTTACGTTTAGTAATTGTTTAGTAATTAAATATTTTATCCAATCATGGAGTGCATTGTCTGAAAAACTAATAACTTCAACAACCCATGGTAATCAATTTTTGTCACTTCTAAATTGAATAAAAACCTACTCACCTAATACTATTAGGAATTTCCTTATAGATCCATCTTTTTTTACACGAAAAAACTTTTCCTTCTGGTATGTATTGTCACCTTCACCTATGTGCCTCAATGTAATCTCTTCTTCAAACAAAATCAGATGGCCATAATTTTCATATTTTTCTAAGATAAACTCTAATTCCATCCCATTAGTGGATGTAGAGGGTTGAAATTTAATCTCTGCACTAGTGAAAAGCATCTTCTTCTTACCCAAGTTACCACCCTAAATAGTAGCGAACTGATTTTCTAATTGTTGGAATTTATTTAATTGAATAGGTATCTCATCGTCTCCAATATGTTCCCTCTCTTCATATGTTGAGTCAAGGATATATCGAATGAATATTCAGTAATCAGGTAGAACAGGGAGAAACTTATGCAATATTTTCTCTTCTAATTCCTTAAGCTTTGATTGGATGTTACACTTCTTTCCCTTTGGCGAACATGGATAGAATTCTCGATGTATGTATAACCCTACAATTATGTCAATGCAGAATGATTTAAAAGAGAAACAAAATTTTCATTGTTGAGCTGAGTGAAATCAAGATCATAGTATTTATAAATTTACTCCAACTCAGATTGAAGGGAAATGACATTAACCATTTTTAATCCAAGACTAAAATAATTTCTAGAGTCTGGATTGTTCATAATTAGAAGTGAGAAAAGCACATACATGATATCTTTCAGCAAAGAACAATGTATGTTTTGATATTGATAGACCTTGAGGAGGGTTCGTACTACTATGCCTTCCTATGTTTATGTTGATCCTATAAGAAACACTGACATCATTTTTAGAATTTTGGACATGACTTACCTTGAGCCTCTACGTTATCCTTCCCTTTGGAATGTCATATTGAGCTTAATTTTTTAGGTTCTTGAGAAACATTCTAACTATTGTCCAAGAGAGAAGAAAAGACAGATGATGACCTTATATAGTTGTATTGAACTAAAATATCTGCTTAACACTATATAGTTGTATTCAACTAAAACCCCTGTTTCAGACTATGTTGTGTCTTTTGCACCTCTGTGGGATCTATATTCATAATGTCAACTCCATGTCTCCCATAATTGCAAGAGTTGGATGGTTTTACATCCACAAGAACTGGTTGCATCTCAAAATCCTCGAAAAACATAGAAAGAAACTCTAATAAGGAAAGGCTTACAATTGTTCCTAATGATTTTTTTCCAGAACAGGAGGGAGGGTCATGTTCTCAGGAAAATGGAGATAAGGGGGAAGATACATGGTATGTATTTAATATTATTTCTTGTCACTTCATCATGGAAATTTGAATGCTTTTGATTAGGGTATTTAATGGTTCCATGGTTTTCCATCCTTGAAAAGTTGGAATTGGACTTAGAATAAATTTATGAATGAGTTTACTAGAAAATACATAAATAATTCATTATGTATATATATACCACCTAAATTGGCCTATTGGACTTGTTCTATACTGAACTAGATAGTTTGATATGGAACCAGTCACTGAACTAGTTCAAGGGCGACAATATCCTATTATAGGGTCAAACTAACTGATTTAGCTGGTTCTGGTTTTGGTTTGGTTGGTTTTCGAAACCCTTGTCCATTGAAATCTATTTTATCATTTTAGGAAATTATCTTGGAATTTTTACATTAGAATCTCAGAAGTTTCACTAAAGTTGAAATTTCAAATTTCAAATAACTATGTATTATGGTATTTATGTTTGGATTATGTTTCCATTATTGGTCAGTGGTCTTGGTGTTTATAAAAGAGGTCGTCCTTCACATGAAAATGATAAGAATATAGAGCCTAGTTAATACTATATAT
This sequence comes from Pinus taeda, assembly GCA_000404065.3. Lineage (NCBI taxonomy): Eukaryota > Viridiplantae > Streptophyta > Pinopsida > Pinales > Pinaceae > Pinus > Pinus taeda. Next base: position 383,684 of record APFE030066174.1, read on the forward strand.
TGCAATAGTTTGAGTGTGTTCATCAAAGTGTAATTTTATTTGTTTATCTTATGTTGCAATTCAACTTTTTCCTTGTCCACTAGAGTTACAAAAAGAAAGAAATCTTTCCATACAAGTAGGCATGAGGATTATTAGAATTCTAGGTGAGTGTAATTATTGGTATACTTGAGAGTGTTGAGGTCATTTCATGTTAATAAAACTTACTGTAACCATGTTATGTGCTTAAATCTAAAGTGAGGAACCCATGGGCTAAAATAAGTCATAGCAGGGAGTATAAAAGAGGGTAAGGAGAGAGAGGACCAAATCAGTAGTTGCCCTAAAAATGTGCAACTTGGATGTAGATGATAGAATGATAAATGAGTTTGGGACATTGGCTTCTCTTGAAGATAGGCTCATGAAATTGTAAGTGAAAATAATAGCAATGACATTTTTCAATTAGTTTTAGGGGTTGTAGAGAAAAACTAAAGAAATATTATCATTTCTAGATCATTATGGGGAAGTTAATTTTCTTTGAAATTCATTAAAAAACAAGGTGAAGGGTGAGTGAATAAAATTATGTGATGAATCTAAACTTGTCTACCAGAAAATGGGTCATCCCAAAATAGTGCAATATACAATGACTATGCATATGAACACTAATGGCCTTACAAGTGTGGAAGGTACTAAAACTCATTTGTCCTATGTTAAATTAGGTAATAGGGAGAGGGAAAAATGAAACAAACCACTAAAAAAGGACAGGAGCATCGACCAGAAACATGATCATGAAAAAATGCAGTATGAGATGCATTTTAATGACTTGTTTAATGCAAGTGTGGAAGGTGTTGAATCTCATGCATCTTGTGGTAAATTAGTTAAGAGGGTGAGGACAAAGTAGTCAAAACCACTTCAAAAAAATAGGTTTGTCACCTAGGAACAAAATTATGATGAATCGATGCATCTTGTGACACCATCTATTCCCGAATATGAATATCTTCAACTTGGACCAGATTCTAATAGTTACAAGAATAAAATAGTTCTAGATAAACATGGAGATAATGAAATTGTATCTTTAATAAAATGTAACCAAGGTGGGGAAAATATTCTTGTAGTCTCAATCAAGTCAAATAATAGAGTAAGGAAAAATCTATATAAACCAGTCAAAAAACGATCTGAATATGGTACCTATGAATAAGAAGCAAAATGTGTCAGCAGGAAAAGCTAGTCATGCAAAACAGAAAAATGATGATGAGGAAATGTTGCAGGTTGTAATGCCTAATTTATGGTAAGAAGGAATTGAAATAAGAGTAGAACAATAATACTGGAATGACAAATGCACAAAGAGAGAGAAAAGAGAATTGGTCTAGTGATACCCTTAAATCCAATATCTAGCATGAGATGCACACATATAGACTGATGGTCAAGTCTCTAAAGTTGGTGAATCTTCCTACAATGCCTTGGCAACACAATGATAATGTGTTGAAGTGACGAAACAATATTTCATATGTAAATTATAGTCCAACCAATATTAAGTTGGAAATTCATATTGTAATACTTGACATTTCATATAATATAGTTTATGTGGTTGAAATTATTTATAGTTCTACTTGATATTATTTATTATTGTAATTAACATATGTGACTTTGCATTTTCATATTAGATGAACATGCACATTGTATAACATTTTTTTAATTTCGTTGAAAAATCATATTAATTAATTTATGTTGATTAATAATAAACACATAAAATCAATCTAAAACTACTAAATTACTGATTAATAATAAACTACTAAAATCAATCAATTGATATTGATTAATGATGAATACATATAAAATGAACATACAATGACTAAATTAGTCATTTATAATTATTATTAATGAAATTAAATGAAACAAATATAAACTGCTAAATTAGTCATTTATATAATGAATATGAAACTACTAAAAAAAGATAAATGGCTACTGTAAATGATAATTCTTTTATTACAAATGATCACTAAATTTTTCATATATATGACTATTAGTAGCTAATTTACAGTATCTTATAACACGGGGGAAATGTAGTTATACTTCTTTTGTCACTAATTGGTTTTAAGTAGTGACTAAAATTTACATATATATTACTATTAGTAGATAATTTATAGTATCTTATAATGCAACCAACATTTTGTCATATTTATTTGGTCATTAATTGGTTTTCTCTCATGATTATGTAGTAGTATATTGTGTTGTGTATTTGGTCATTAATTGTGGTAATTAATGACTAAATCAATGACCAAATTTATGACTAAATATACTACTAGATGATAAAATCAAGACAACCAATTAATAATTAAGCTAAATACGAATAAAACATGGTCGCATTATAAGATACTGTAAATTAGCTACTATTGGTCACCAACTAAAAAATGCTCGTTTATATGCAAATTTTAGTCATTTTTTTAGTAACTAAGTAGCCATTTTGTACTAGTGTGAGTAGATAGAATCCAAACTTCATCTACAACTGCAACCTTCAGCTCGCTATAGCACCTGTCACCATCGCTTTGTTCTCATTCTAGCCTGCAAAGCCTAGCGAATGATATGATGTAGGCACGCACCCCTTCTGGTCATTTTCAATGCTAGTTTGGGTTCATTCGGCACAATGAGAACACTTAATTTCAAACATTTTTCATCTTCTTATGAGGCGCTCTCTCTCCATCGCAACCATGATGTCTAGTGATCGAGTCTCATGCACCTTCAAACATAACGCTTTGTCGCAAGTATTGCGATGATGTATTGTTTCTCTGTAGTTTGTTTCAAGTTTGATTTTGTGGATTGGTTGTGAAGTTCCTGCTTCCAGCAGAGATGAATTTCATGTTGCAATGTGCATTGAATGTGACATGTCTGAAAACGTGGAAGTGTAGTCATGGGCCTCATGTGTAGTCCTTCGAGAGAGTTGACCACCATAAAATTAGTCTTGGTCTTTATCTCATTTCCGCACCTCCCACATTAATCCATCTAATATTAATTTCATGTGTGTTGCAAAACTTAAAATCATTTCAAGGACCAATTAACCACCTTCTATTGAAATTTTATACAAATCTTAATTTTCCCCTACCCCTTCCCTCGCTAAAACAATTCCCAGTATGCAAAAATTTCCACTATCTACCACTTATCGTACTCCTTTTTCACCTCCTTCCATAGTTGGCAAACCCTTTTTTCCTCTACTTTGACCTTGAAGTCATCCATATCTCCACACTAGCATAGAAATCCACTTCATTTGTTGCTAATTAATAGTGATAGATAATGACAATAAAAGAACCTCTGGGTATGATAAAAGTCGTAATAAGATTTTATAACAAGAGAACCTCTCTGTGTGTTGAGAGTTATGGTTGAGAACTTATGGGCGTGCTCTGACTTTGCTTATAATAACAACTAGAGAAACTACATGTAATGACAGTCAAGGAATTTATGGTGCAAACACTTATTGTCATTATTTGGTAAAGGCATATTTTTATAATCATATTAGGTAAATGTAAAATAAATAAATAAATTACTTCATAATAAACATGTAAAAAAAACTAATATATAAATTTTATCCATTAATAACATAAAAATCGATGTATTTTTAGTATCTAAATTTGAGAATATAAAAGTATTTTACTCTAATAAAAATTAGAAAGAAAATTAAGCAAAATTATTGAAATAAATGAATTACAAAATATAATATATATATATATATATATATAATATATATATATATATAATATATATATATAGATATATATAATAATTATAATATATATAATATATGATATAGATATATATATATATATAATAAAATAAAAATTAAAATAGTGAAAAGATGGTAAATTAAGCATATGCATAAGTTAAAACCTTTTTAAATAAAAATTATTGAAATAGAATTAATTATATATTAAATAAACAATGTTGAAAATTGTATAATGAAAAAATGATAATTGAAACCTATGCATAAGGCTTTTTTTTTCCATAGCTGGAAATGAAGTTTAAGGATATTTTTGGATTGGATAATTTTATTATTGAAGAAATAGAAGCTGGGTCTATTAATCTAAGGTGTATATTCCTGTTACAGCCTAGATTTACCTCAGGCTGAAAAGGTAAACTTCTAGGTCCACATCAAACCATGCTCAGCCTTGTAACTAGCCCTACGAGGATAGGAGAGGGCTCTCTTCGGGTCAATCTCAACAAAGGATAATTGATGGGGCTTGAGATGATAGAAATAGCTGCTACTCTTAGGCTAGGTATGAAGTGCAAGGATTTGATTTGAGGTTTTTGGGGGTTTTGTGTTGGAAAAAGGGAAAGGCAATTTTGGGTCTGGGGATGAGGCCAAATTTTTGCAGAGTTCTGGTTGGGGCAAGGAAGGCAATCGTTTTGATTCTTTAGATTGAATGAATGGATGGATCAGACTAGTGAGGAGCCAAGGAGGGCAAGAGAGTCTTAAGAGTCCTCAAACAGATGAAAACATGTAAAATTAAACAAAATTTCAAGGCAGAGCATAGTAGTCCAATGGATTCTACCTTAATCACTCATCTGTTTAATTTCAGAAGAAAAGAGCAGGGACCATGATACACATAAACATCAGTGAACTTACAATTACATAGAGAAAAATATCATCAAAACACAAAGTCATATGGATCCCAACTAGTGCTGCAAAACCCTGGTCTTTCCTTTGCAAAAAATGCAGAAATAAAATGTACAATGATGTGCCAAGCAATCCCAAGTGTCCAACCCTGGAAATGACTCAGAAGATACATGATATAGACCATCCTAACCCATTCCCATGCCTCTAGGGGTAGAGCTCATCATTCTAGGAGCTGTTTCAACCAATTCTAAACAAAGCACTGAAATCTAGGCAATCAAACAACTTGCCTCTATATGGTAGGAAATTGATTCATTCATTTAATTTTGACTTTTTAGTGAATGAATCCTCTAGAACAAGTAAATATGTACCAAAATTACATCATGGTCATAAAGTTACATCAAGATAGATCAGTAGTTACATCAAAAAGCAAAACTAGTCAAAACTGGGCGAATTTCTGAGCTGTATAGTGAAAAATAAGCCAAAAATCCTCTATGCGCCGCACCTGATTCTCTATGCGTCGCACCACTTTGGAGCTGAATTGGAGGCCCTTCCTAGAGTCCAAATTGAGGTCATGATAGCTCGTTGGAAAGCCCTTCCTGTCTACTTTCCAACCCAAGTGGAATTTTTCAATTTGGTTTCTAGTTGCCCCTCCAAAACTTCAATCTCCCAGGACTGCTTACTATGTGTCAAAATAGGGGCAGTGAGGTCATTGTTTGAGTGTTTTTGACCTCTTGAGGACTCAAAACTTGCCCAAATTTCTTGTCCATACACCAGCAACCATAATGTTTCATGCCAAATCCAAAAATGTAAAGTTTTTGAAATTTGGAGACCTCTAGAAAAAGTGAGCACCACGTGGCGCGGCACATAGGGAGGCAAAACCTGTTTTTCAGTGCAAAAATTTTCCAAAATGAAAAAATTGCTCCAAATTTCTTGAAATTTGGGCTGGACCTTCTCTATCAAGTGTTATGCTGGGCTAAAGAGGCTTTGGCCAATATCTGAAGATGATAATGCTCCTTTTGCCTCTTTTTCTTCTTTGTTGCCTTTCTCAATTTTGCCTTTAGGTTCCTTATTCGTGCCTTGGAACTCATATGTCGCACCCTGTAATGGAAAGCCATGTGTCTCAATAATTCTTTGTCCCTATCGGCCTTGGCCAACAGTCTCTCCAGGTGGATGTTGATTCTCTCAAGCCAAGACTCCCGATCATCATTAATCTCTTGCTCCAATGACGTGAATTCAATCCTCCTTCTTTGGGCAGCTTGGCGATTCTCCCAGATGTTTCGTAACTCCATAATCACATGCTGATCCTCAAGCTACTTATTTCTCTACTCCAAGTATTTTATAATCCACTTAGCCCTTTCCAAGTTGAGGGACAAGCCTTTGATCTCTGTTTGCTACTCCTAGATGATCTCTCTAAGCTTTGCACTTTACGGGCCCATATCTGTATCGTCATCCTAAATAAGAATAAAGTCCCGCTCACCTGAAGGCCCCTCGTCCTGCATTTGCCTCTTGCCTTTGTCCTGTACCTGTGGTGCCGATGTTAGAAACGAGAGCCCTTCCACATCGGGTGGAGATAACACTCGCTTTGTTGCCATGAACAACTGCTTGGTGCCCTTCTGATAAGTAATGAAAACCGGTACAGTAGCAATGTGTGGATCATGGCCTTCATGCTGATGAGAAGGTCCACTTGTCTCATGCCCAACCTCTGGAGGTCCCTGTGAAACTCTAAAAAATTCACAGGAGATAGAATCATCCCCAGTGATGCCCTGTAATCCAAGCTCATGAACCACCAAAATTTTGATGAGAGCAAAATGGCAAATACTGTTGAATTGCTGTTGAGGGGTCTTGTGCTACACAAGGATGGTCATCCTTTCTATGTTTCGGCATATGAAATAAGGAATGTTCGTCATCCGTACCCAAGTGAAATGCATAAGAAACCTGATGTGATAAGCATATAATCGGGAGAAACGACCTTCACAACTAAAATACTTCATGATTAATTTCATTAGTGGAGCATATTCATATTTGAGATATCAGAAAGGAAACACTCTCTTGAGCTACCTCAAGAAACCAAGTTTAATATATGGCTCATAATGCTACCGGTCAATCTTCTGCCTCTTGTTCCATGGCTCTCCAATGTTAGGTATGCCGGTTTCTCATGAGATAGATTCTGGTGTAAGTGTGAAAGTGACACCAGCCAAAGTAACTTGATCACCATGTAAATGTAGTACAAACAAGCGAGCCAACTCATGATGAAATTGAACATTATCAACCTTCTCACAAAACTCATAACATGACTGAAACTGGAAACAAGAGATGGCAAGAGGGCAGGCCTGTAATTCAGTAAGGGTGGTTGGTTCTTCTCTAACATGTATGCCACCTTTATGAGGCCTCTGATGTGCATGTCCCTCCATGGGTGAGTCACTTTGGGTCTCCACTTCATAGTCAGAAGAATGACAGGATGACATAACTGTTGTTGTACAAATTGCCTTGGAGAAATAGATGTCGGTGTATAAAACTGTGTTGGACTGCCCTTTAGTGATGTGGTTGACCTCTGCCTCCAAGAGGAAAAAGTGAAACAAGGACTGTTAGGAGAGAGGAAAATAATGAGGGATTGTGAACTATTGGGATAGATTTGGTTAGGGAAATATAGGAGGGTTTGGGGATTTTGTATAGGGTTAGGAATTTGGGGTTTTACATTAGGAAATTTTGTGAAAGGGAATTTGGGATATGGGATAGGGGTTTAGTAATTTTAGGGGCTAGGGAACAATGAAATTAGGGACAAAAGGAATAAGGGAGAAAAGAGAATGATGAAAAGAGGAAAAACTTGGTGACAAATAGTTGTTGAAACCCTAGGCAGCCATTTTTATGTGAGGGTTTTAATGTGGAAGGCTTTGATTATGTGTTTAGACCCTCACCATTCATTAATCACCATATCATAGCACAAACTTGAATGAAATGCAATGATCGAGGCTCTACCGGGCAAATCCGTGGGAATTATTAGCAATTTGGAGGAATGTTGAGCAGTTTCGGGCCTTTAAGTGTATGCGCCACGCCACATACCCAATGCGTCGCGCCTTCCCAGTGTGATGCGCTTGTGTAAAAATACACTGTGTGTTTGCTCCCAGTGCGCTACACCTCCCCAATGCGCCGCGCCACCTGCTTTATGCGCTGCACCTCCCCAGTGCGTCGCGGCACCTGCTTTATGCACTACACCGGCCAAGTTTCTTCCAAATTCACCCAAATTCACACTTGTGCACAAAACTTGCTTTGAATGGCTTCCTTGGCATGCAAATGATCTTTCAAAATGGAAAATATCTCATATAGCCATGGATTTTGATTTTCTTTTGTCAAACCCATTTTTGTAATGTTTAAAATTTGGTACTTTCCACCTTTTAATAGAAACCCTGTTTTTTTTGTTGTTTCCTTTGATTTTTTGACTGCAACGATGAAACTCTTGGCAATTTTTTGTAGGGATGGCTAACATGGAATTTGGCAAAGGTGACCAAGGCTGCGCCTAAAGAACTGTAGAACTTAAAAAGCCTTAACAATTACATATTTATTACAAAAAACAATTTTAACGATTTCTTCTTCAAAACAGAGTTTTGAAGAAGAATCATTCTCAGCATTATTGGTGATGAAAATTATGGAATGAAAACTTATTAGGAACATCCTCATGGCTTGTTGGTGATTATCGGACACTCTGAAGCATTTATTGACAAAACCCTAATGAAACCCTAGACCTACTTGACACTAAAACCCTAAAGACAACTTTTGCAACTTTGATGAAAAGAAGACTTTATATGCTCTTTTTTTTATGAACAGACATCAACCAGCAGGTGAATGACATGAGTGAAGTATGCTAACAAGACCCTTCTGTCAGAGGATTGATTCTCCTAAATGGAATGCAGGTGATCGAGCAGAATGGGACACCTAAAATGAAATGCAACAAAAGAGGTTCTGATCTCTGACGAAGTGCTGAACAGACTGACTCTAACAATTCCCATGGTGTAATATTATTCATAGAGTTTATAATATCAATTTTCTGGGTTTATTAATTTAAGGGTTCATATTCTTAGGGTATAATATTATTCATAGGGTTTATAATATAAATACTTAGGTTTAATATAAATCCCTTTGGTTTATAATCATATTCAACCATAGTCAACCATGATCCAACGTTAAATTGTGACAAAGATTTTCTCAATATGAAAATCAACCATGGTCCAATGTCACATTGTGACAAAGATTTTTTTAATATGATAATGAACCTAGGTCAACCATGTTTATTTTAGGGTTTACAATATTTATCTTAAGGTTTATATACCTTGGGTTTATAATATTAATCCCTTGGTTTAATTTTATTTCCTTGGTTTTATGACACCTTGGGGTTTTAGAATTGGTACCTTGGGTTTATAATATCAATCTCTTGGGTTTATTGATTTAAGGGTTCATATTCCTAGGGTATAATATTATTCATAGGGTTTATAATATTAATCATAGAGTTTAATATAAATCTGTTGGTTTTATAATCATGATCAACCATGGTCCAATATCACATTGTGGCAAAGATTGTCTCAATATAAAAATCAACCGTGGCCAATCATGATCTACCATGGTCCAACATCCAATTATGACAAAGATTGTCTCAATATGAAAATCAACCATGGTAATCCATGGTCAACCATGCTTATTTATGGTTTATAATATTTATATATTCATTGGGCTTAATGTAAATCCCTTGGGTTCAATATTATTCCATTGGGTTTATAATATCAATCCCTTGGGTTTATTAATCTAATATTTCATATTCCAAGGGTATAACATTATACATAGGGGTTAAAATATTGATCCTTGGGTCTAATATAAATCCCTTGGGTTTATATATTGGTTTTAACATGGGTCCAACATCACATTAAACACAATTTCTAAAAAATTAATTAATTTATATTAATTAATTAATTAATATTATAATATAATATTAATAAATAAAATATTTAATATTTAAGTAATATATATCATATAATATAATAAATTTAATAAAATTATATATTAAATTAATTTTCAAGTCCCACTAGCACCACCAATTAAGAATGGGCCTCATCAACAAGATGACCAAGTTTAAACATCATGGGCAATGGTTGTGCCCTGTGCTAGGGGAGGAGACATGCTAAAAATATTAGTAAGCTTAGGGTTAGTGTGGCTTGTGTTGGGTGTGATCCTCAGGTGACTTTGATGGATTAGTGCCTTGTCATGGCTCATAACCAAGGTCAAGCCTGTAGGATCAAGTTGTATGTGATCTCGGGCTTTATGTGTATTTTTGGGAGCCATGACCAAGGGGATCTATTCCATCAAAGTCACCCGAGGATATTGTATACAATATAATAATATATGGTGTTCACGAGTGGTCGTACATCCATGGAAATCTAGAATCAAAGCCCAAAGGAATCTTTTAAGCCCTTTGGCCCATATAGCAGGGCCTAACCCAAGGGCATCGAGACAAATTGTTTGTGACCTCTGATCGATGAGGTACTTAAGAATGGGGACTAGACTAGTTGAATCTAACCCTTGGGTCATATATATATATTATTATATATATATATATATATATATATATATAATATTATCTATTAATTATTATATTATTATATTATATAGTAATTAATATTAATGTAAATTAATATAAATTAATATTATATTTATTATAATAGTTTTTTTTTTTTATTTGTTATTATTATATATTATGGTATAATATAGTTTATAGACTGAAATGAAATTTTTCACAACATTTTACTCGCTAATTTTAATTAAAATCTCACTAAGACTTTAAAAAAATTGAGTTTAATTTGTTTAATTTGTAAATTCAAGTGTAAGGGGTTTTTGAGGGTGTTGAATCTATTTATGCATTCAAAAATGTATTTTAAATAACAAAAGGTCACGTTCTTTCTTCAAATTGTTTTGTCGAATTCTAGTGAAAAAATCTATTTCGTCTATAAGTTAGACTACCCCTATATTTATCAATATGCATATTAATAATATCATTAATATTAGATCTATGCCCTTAATTCCTATGACATTTTTGAACCACTGATATGATTATACTAACATGTATTAAATTGGCACCTATAATATATTTCAACCATATTTATTTATGTGGTTGTGCTAATTTTAATTTTTTAATATAAATAATTTTTTTTAAATAAATTTATAAATAAATTTATTTATTTATTTTATAAAAAAAATTTATAAAAAATTATTTTTTATTTTTTAATTTTTTTAAAATCTCGATTAAACGAAAATTTTATAAACTGTGGTTTCAATTTTGCAAACTAAAACACTCTAACCTCTAATTTTGATAACATTTTAAGTTTTAAGTCTATCGAGAAATTTCATAAAACTTCTAGACTTTTTTCAATAAAATTAAAGTTTGGAATGATAAATAATGTGGGATGGTGAAATTATATTAGCATCACGCTTATTCACTTCTTAAAATACAGGTTGGTGCTCATAATTAATGAAATATATAAATTTTCAATATATTATTTAAAAATGTTTGCATGGAACTAAATTTTTTAGAATGAACAATAATAAGTACTTGGTTTGAATATATTGATCAAAAAAATTTAGTTCGTTGCTTCATGACCGTGTGTTTTTTATTTTTTTCTATTGATTTCTTACCACATTATTATAATTAAAATATTAGTATAGGTTTGTCTGATAAATTTATTTTATATTTTAGCTAATTAAAGTGAATTTAGATAACAAAAATTTGATATTGTTTTGCTTTATTATATTTAATTTTATAATTATATATTAATTATTTAATTTTGTTGAATTTTATATTAATTTATAGTTTTGAATATTTTACTATATAAAAAGTGTAAACATAACTGAATTTGGAAAACAAATTTTATATAACACTTTAATTATATATATAATATGTTTTTTTTAATTAATTAGAATATATTAAATTTAAAAAAAGAAAAATTGAATTGATAGTTAATATATTTAATGAATAATGTTTTCTTTGTCTAAAAGTTATATAAATATTTTATGTCTGACAAGAATATTCTAGGAGAACTAAATTCGTTATCAAAACAACATATTTGCAATAGAGTTTCGAAAGAATATATAAAGTGTAAACTTTTTAACAATACTAAATATTGGACAAGAAGTTCTTAATCATTAATCTAAAATAATCCCATAACACTACCATAATAATTAACAATAATGTTATGCATAGGATAAATATAAAGTTTGATTTTTTTCTCATTTCATTTAATATAGCAGGTATAGAAGTCACTGTACTATTCAATATAATAAATTATCTAGAAAAATATGATAAAAATTTACTATAAATATAAAAAATTTATATAATAAGAATTTTTTTATCTTAGTTATAATAACTTTTTCCATTAATTACTTTTACATAAAAGAAAGGTACTGAGAAACAATACTGCATATAGCCCTTTTCTTTCAAACATTTCACCATAATTTCTCTTTACCACATTAAACACCTCTGCAAACACGTCATTATCCTTCATTGTACCTCTTAACAACTTTGGTAATCTAAGTACTCACATTCGGTAATTTACGTTGACACGTCTACTAAACAATATTTCAATTTACGAGTACTCCACCAATGTAATATCATCCTCATATAAAAAACACCTTCCAAATTTGCATAAAACATATTTAAAAAACTATCATGTATCAAATTATCTATACCTTTCTCAATGAAAAAATGCATATAATGACAATTGTATATCTTTCAGAGTTACTCTCACGATCCCATTGTACTTGCTTCTACTAATGTTTAAGTATGATGGATATGATGGACCAAGATACTTATGATCATCTAAATTGTGATGGATATCAATATTTATTAATAATAACATTCAATATTCTTGGTAATAGATATGAAGTTGGTAATTAATAGTAGTACTAGTTATAAGTAGTACTGTTCTTGGCTAACATGATTATTTTTCATAGTGTAGTGGATACTATATATGCACTTGTTGTTTAATAAACTTATTAATCTGTAAATTTTTTATATATCAATTTCAATATGGCATTAGTATTCTCAATGATGTTTATATATAGAAATTTATTCTCAAGTTAGAATTTTCCTTTTCATGAGTAAGAGGAAACAAGTAGACTAATAATATGAGGTTGTTACTTGACCTCGCATTGTTAAATTAATTTCCTAAATAATGTTGGGAGGTTGGCTCATGAGGAAATTCTTTGTGAATCTTTTTATTATTGAGTGTTATGATAATAGTGAGTTGGGAAAATATGTGTGGGCACCTGCATTCTATTAATGGCCCCAAAGGTAGCAATAAGGTCATTAGAAACATGAATTTTTAGGAATATGTGCATGTTCCTAAGAATGTACATGCATCCTTAGATTTCTAGACTCGACAATCCCCCAGCCTCCAACCAAGATACTAATTACGATGTGAGGTATGCATGGCACATGAATGCACACATGTTCCTAGTATGTTTTGATTATTATATGCACATGGTCCATTTTTTCCTCATTTTGGACCACATGATGTATTTTTGGGATTTCATAGAGCCAAATATTAATTCCTTGGTTTAAATTGAACACAAAGTCAATGTATTTGATTGCATTTAGGTTATAGGTAAGTATTTTAATGTTATTTCTTTGTTTATTTTTTTGAAACGTTGGTTTAAATTTGGAAAGAAAACCTAAATGATTGCCTAAACACAAGAACCATATTGAAATGTAGGGGACTTGGTTACCATGGAGCATAATTAAAATCCAAACCCACCATCACTAAACCCTAACTCAGAACAACCAAATCCCAACATAGAATGAAGAAATCCCAATGCCAAATCTAATGTATCCATGAAAAATTTGAGGGCACTCATACATGATCTCTAAAACACTAGGAAAATCTTATGATTGTCTTTAGTGAACTCACTACCTTTAATCATATCATCCACTTCTAATACCCAAGGCGTATTAATTAATATTTTTTATTGTAGGGATATGATGTGTGATTACTATAAAACTAGTCTAAATAAAAATAAAATTAGAGACTTGAACATTACAAAAAAAACATTTGTTATGATTATTCATTGGCTCAAGAAAGAGTCAAAAGATAAAAATCAACAAGAAACACATTTTTATAGACTAGTGCACCTACCAACCATTTCGAGATCATTATATGGGTAGGTAGTTCATGGTTTTTAATAAACCACTTTGTAATAATAAGGAGGTTCATATATATAACCTAAGGATATTATGGTAGAGCTTGGCTTAAGAATCCATGTCAAATAATTTTATATGGAAGAATTTGAGGGGGGAGGGGTGAGGGTGCCGGGTCATTGGTATGCCCAATATAGAGAGAATGTCATGCAAAACCTAAAATTACGTCCTTATTTACCTAAACTAAGGATGAAACCCCTACCTATAATCCTCAAGAAATAAGAGAGTATCTAAGACTACAATAGCCACCTTGACTCACACAGTAGCACAACATGGAAACTTAGTAACATATTCATGCTAGAAGAGACTAATAGGTGATTTTGTGAGAGGAGTTTTACGAGCAAATTCTATAGTAAATTTTGACCACGAGAGGCCACATGGAGGTTCATGTGAGCCTCATAAATGTACTAACTATGGATAGACCTTTTATGGACCTATGGAGTCTAGCAAAAACAAAGCTATGTGGAAGTTGTTACTATATTTAACACACACACACACACATACCACACACACACACACACACCACATCACTAATTGTTATATTATATATATTTTATTATATATATTATAGAAATATCTTTGTTTGCAATTGCTATGCCTTGATAACGCTCCCTCCACCTCAACAAATCCATCAGTGCCAGTTACTCCATTTATGCAACAACCAAAGTTACGTGTACATTTTTTTTACCAAACACTTAGCTATGGTATCTTAAAATGATATATCTTTACAAAAGTTTCCATATGATTTTAGTTCATATTAGATGTTTGTAGTTTAATATACTTATTATGTTCTTTTAGTGTTTCTACAAATTGCAATGACATGATTCAAGGAGTGATGCCCACCTAGGATGGATATATCATCCTCTTCTCAAGTATCATGTGTCAACTTAAATTTTGTTTAAATATTTATTTTTATATCTTATTTTAGTTAACTAATTAAATTATCATAATTGTGTATATAGGTTGGTAATTTTCCCCATTGGTCCACTATAGCACCAAAATATTTTTCACCACCATCCAATACTCTGACATTATTTCTCCCTCATTATCATCACATTGTCCCAATTTTTGGGATCCAACTTACCTCTATCATGGAAATTCCATAAATTCTACAAATAATGTGGGTTAAAGGATACCCACCTTGATCTAGGGGATCAAAAAATATGATAAAAATTAAAGTGCTCAAAATCTCTCAAAACTAGTGCTGAATCATACATCTTATCATTATGATTCCAATGATACTTCAATCACCTCATTCTGACTTCATATGAATAATTTATCGTGTTTTGAAATTTTTCGCAAATAACTAAAAAGTCAAATTGCAAGGTTGATTGGGTTATGTATGGATTCCACATGGGAGACTATACAATGACATCATGTTGATGTCATCTATTGATTCGGTTGTATGGGGGCCTCGAAAAACTCCCCATTTGAGCTAGCCTAGCGATGGCACTTGGTGCACTAGTATTGCTTGAAGGTTTTTGGGATGGGCCAATCATAGAGTGACACGTGGCCCAATCCAAAGGTGCCATGTGGCACATTGAATGAGGCCAAAATTTGGTTCAATTGACTGATCAACCTCCATAGGATTCAAACCCCAAACCTCATGCCTAACAATATGTCCCCACAATGTTAGACCACGTGTGTTTCTTGTTATATAATGATGGTGAACTTATATTTATTAACATGTGGTTTGGTGATTGGGGGGAGGGTTGGGCCAGTAGGCATGCCCAACCAGACCAGCTCCAAGATAAATGCTAAACAATGTGACAACAGTTGAAATATTGGAGGGGCAGGGTGCCTAGCACTCTACACATGCCCTAGCCTACATTTTTGGTTATTTCAGAGACCACGAGCAAAGGTTAAGATGGGATCATAGGAGAAGGGGCAAAGGTTAGCACCAAGCCCAAGTCTTATCCACTACCATGAAATTAGGAGTGGGGCTAGGGAGGTGAATGGCCTATGGTTTATGCCCCTCGGTCACCTATAGTCCCACATGGCCAGGAAAGGAATGGTATTAGCGACGGAGGGACTTGGCCCATAAAAAAAAAAAATTAAAGTTTAAACAAAAGACACCAAATGTGCCAATAAGAGCGAATCAGACCCAAGACCTCCAAGTTTCAAATTTTCCAACCTCACCAATACAACACAGGGGAAGTTTGTTGCCTATTCTTGTAGAGGAACCAATATTGTAGAGTGTTTGGTAGGCAAATTTAAGTAGAAGGCCTATCTTGGCCATTTTGCAATCGTTTTCAGCTCAAGAAGAGCCTACAGAGGGGATTTTGGGCATTCTCGACACAATGACAATGCTATTTTTACAAGTTGAGCATTGAATGTTGATGTATTTGAAAATTTGAGCATATAATAAAAAGGGACACCATTGGAAGCTGGACCTAGAGATGTAGCCTAGGAGGGGTGAACTCCGTCATCAATGTGTTGTGTTTTGATTCTCTTATTGTCCATGTTAATTGTTGAAAATATGCAAAATTTACTTTAGCTTTTGTGCTTTTGTAATCACAATCCATTGCCTAAAATACATAAACTATCTTGCAAAACATTTCATGAAACCTTTATTTTTAATTTCAGATCACACCTCCACAATCTCTTGCATCCCATCCACCCATAAAGGTTTCATCCATAGACCATCTACTAGTCCCCACAACCCATCGTCTCTACCATTAGTTCATTCTCGATGGTTCCTACATGTATCCCCCATCCACCCCCCCAACCATCATCTACTGATGATAGTTCAATGGATGTGATAGTATATGTTTCCTTTAAGTGAGTAGTGTATCCAAATCCTCCACCTATCAGTGAATGTTTATCATTCCCAAGACATTCACGATGAGATAATTCAGTGATGAAATTTTTATGTATCATGAATAGTATTGAGTTTACAATTTACTTTTTTAATTCCATTCTTTGATTCTTTTAAATATTGCAAGGAAGAATAATAGAGAGCTTGGGGTCATAGAGGGTGTAAACACTCTCATGATTACTTGCATCATCTAAGTTATTTTTGTTGGAATGAATAATAAAGTAAAAGTTTATGGGATTGTTACTTCACTGTGGAAAAAACCTTATGAGGATGTTGTTTCTTTGTGTAGTCCCTAGATAGATTAAGCATGCCCCAAAAAAATTGTCAACCTCCTTCTTCTAGTAAGAGGAGAAAGATCATTTTTCGAGATCCAAAGGATGATGATGAGGGTGGAAGTGGTCAATGAGCGACCAATGAGATATGTTTTATATATATGGAATCGTATTTCTATCCTTCATGTTTTCATAAGAGATGTTGTTTGTAAACTAGAGACATTTTTTGTATAGGGTATTATATGTCATACTTCCATTGTTATGCATGAGGTGTCATATTGTATATTGGGAATGTTATCCATTTTAATAAAAACGTAGAGTTGAGACAATTTTGAGTATGTGTGTGGGTGTGTACTTTTCATGGCACATGTTTAATTAATTGAAGTATTTATTTATTTGATATTCAAGTGTTATATTTTTAGTTTTAATTTGTATGTTTGAAATTTAAAATTTCAAAGTTGAACGTGATTTCCTTATCAAGATTTCAAAATTCAGATCCAGGAATCAATCTCCATCAATGACAATTAAAATATTTTATCTAGAACACTCAATCTTGTATCAGAACTAACAAGTGTAACTATCATTATGAGATCGACATAATATAAGTGTCTACTTGGATATTTTACCGTCCTTTCCACATTTTATATGAACACAGACCATTATTGATGAATGCATCCCAATCAAAGGAATATAACCATTTTAGCCTACATTTGTAAGGTCTATAACATTTATATAAGTATGGATTTCTCTCTAGAGTTTCACTTTTTTTCAATAATGAGACCTGATCATACTTAAAGCACATGAGAAGGAGCCTTACTTGCAACTAATTTACATAAATTGTTCATAATACATGAAGTTGATGTAAAATAGATTATGTCACTCAACATTCTTACTCATGCAAGGTTTGAATTTGAATGAATGTGTTCAAGTGATGAATTGATATTGGGTAATAAATTGAATAGGTTCTTCATTGCACCCCCTCCAATTACAAAACCATCTAAGTAATAGAATGTAGGAAGCATTGCTTCTCATTGGGCATATAATATTGACATCAAGACATTGATCATGTACTATGGGGGCTTCACTCAATGAGCCTATGACATATCACATGCATTCATGGCATTTTAAACAATACCCCTAATTTGACTACATATTGGAAAATACCTCTAAAAATCACATTCTTTAATCCCCTACCAATACAAACCCAAAACACCTTTCCAATTTAAAAAAACTTGTACTTTGACTAGATATTGTAGATATCCATTTTTTCATTAACATTTTTTATACCCCTTCATATTTTTTCATTAGCTTTGAGCTCTATTTCTTATACCTGCCAATATAAAAACCCTTTACCTCCTAATATTTTCTCAATATATTATGTCATTGTTTCCTCAATATATCTCCCCCAATATGAATGCACGTGCTATGGTATTTCACCCCTAGTGAAGCCCACATTTCATGTACATAACAACGTACATGGTCATAATACAATAGTGATGCCACCTATAAGAATGAAAGTCCTTTAGGCCTGAGAAATATAGCTATCTCTAATATCACATATAGAACCTAGAGTAGTATTACATCTTCCTCCAAGACCAACCTCACCCTAGTTTTCATTTTTTTTTACCAACATTTAAGCCGTTTCCACCTTTTTAGGATTAAAAAGGACTCTAATATTCCTCATCAAATGCTTGCGATAGGATGAATCCTTTAAAATCATTTCTCTTCCAATGAAACAAAAACTCTACACCCAGGCTTCATCCAAATTGTAGCTTAAGCACGGAAGGAAAATTCACTAATTAGATATAATACGCTAACATTTTCAACATATCTAGAACTACCAAGTATCTCTTATGTGAAAACCAATCAAATCATATCCCCATTAATTGTAAGGATATATGAAGATACATTTTGTAACCAACATACTATATGATGGACAAAAATTAACACCTATTTCATGTACTCTCTTATATCTCTATGTCATTTCTTTTAATTTCTATGTTGATGGACTGTCAAGTGATATAACTAGACCCTGTATTTTTAAAAGAAAAATTTATAAAGAGAAATCTTGTATTTTAATTATAAGTTATGTAATTCATAAATATATTTTATAGGTATTTTAGATTTTTTTTAATAATAATAAAAAATACAAATTAATATAATTACACTAATAGCATGGTTTATTTTACAATAGGCCTTCAAGAATTTTAATTCTTTAAAATATCAAAAATTATGGATGGCCTTGATGTACTATTGCATGAATATTCTTTGTCATATACATGATCCAATGGATAAAACTAAGCATTTGCAAACCTTTCTTTTTGTATCCTTACAAATGGAAAATAATTATTTAGAAAGTTAGAATAGTTTAACAATTTCAATCCACTTATGAAAAATCAATAATTTAAAAAATGAAAAAAATTGTGCTTGCTTTCACTTCTTTGCATCTTCTTTTCATTTCCCGTGGCTCTAATTCATTTACTTCCACTTCATTCGCTATGGCTCTAATTCAACCTCTCTCCATCAATTTCATTCTATAGTTTGAATTAACCCATTGATGAAGGTTTTTGAGCCCATGCTTTCATTAGATGAATAGGATTGTATGGATTGGTTGAGCGAACGACATGAAAAAAATATGCTCATGATCTTCAACAGGTTAACAAATATTCAAAGGTATGCTTCCAATGGAACAAAGGAAAGGAATCAACAATTTTGATTTACAATAGAATATTACATTGCCTCCTTAGTAACATGGATGTTAAATGTTATGTACATGCATGAATTTAATGGAGACGATGCAAACATTATTACAATGATGATAAAACTAATGACGTGTTTGCATAATTTTCCATATATACTATTAGTTACATAGCTAACTTCATGACGAATAGTGAAGAGTTATGTGAATATAATTTTTTAGTTTAAAAAATATAAGGGGTTAAGATATCATATATATGTTGTAACTTATTACATATGCTTAGTAATACTAGCACAACCACATTAATAAATGTGGTTGATATACACTGATAGGGTTTAGGTTTAGCCTATCGGCATATATCAACCACAATTATTAATGTGGTTGTGCTAATATGCAATGTAATAGGAGTTTGGTATTAGATCCTTCAAAATGGGAGTTCGATATTTTCAAAAACAAATTTGTTGATAAAAAAAAAATCATTATTATTTTAGAAAGATATAACATACATGTTAACACTAGCAAATTGTAATCTACCAGACTGGAAATCACAGAGGTATTGGCTCAAGCTCCTACCTATCTATGAGAGCCTGAATCTTGGATATGTAGGCTAACCATAACGGCAACAAATGCTCTAGGAAATCTCTTTAACCTCCATAGCTCAACAATGCAAATGATTGATATTTGAGCCCCACAACCCTATCTATCACCCTACTTTCCATCGCTGGGGGAACATTACAGAAGCCTGAGATCTCCATTGAAAAAAATGAAAGAGACGTGAGGATCAATCCCAAAGCATCTTCATCGTGGAATCCTCCATTCCCATAAACATGAAAAGTCATTTTTTAGACCTACCACACATGACAGATACTTCTCGATCTCTCTAATTCCATAACAATCATTACATATTTATATCTTGAACGATGCTTTAAATTTAGGTTTTGGTTGTATCCATTGCAGGAATATCACACATGGTCAGCTTCAACCAACACTTCGATAAGTGAAAAAAGAGCAGGTATCATTCTCCAGTCAACATGATAGGCTTCCACCTAAAAATATTTGCATATCCTAACATCATTTCTAAAAAATGAGCCATAAGGTCCAACATCTCGGTCATGTTTATCACCATCTCACACTTTTACATGATAAGAATTCACATTGGTCAATAGAAATTGCCCCCTCTCCCGTGGCTCCCTTCATCATTGTCAATCCTTCTTCACACAGAGGAACCATGACCACTCACTCAAACCTAGGAACCATCTCACATACATATCTGAAACTTTAGCCTCAGTATGCTACATCCATTTACGTATTCACCCCATTCTCCTGAGCCCCCGCAAAATACTAATGGATGCACCTTTGCATCCTACATTTGGCCTATCGTTCATCTGCATCACATACCCCATTTGTACCACCTCACCCACCCACGTGACACGGAGACCAACCAATGGGGCCCCCACCCTCAGTAGATACATTACACCTTCATACAGGCTACTATCATCATGGGGCACCTGTCTTTGTGGTTGTACATCTAAAC